>LPNX010907978.1:130245-223319 GCA_001517045.1 Pseudotsuga menziesii
TATCCCGATGTACGCGACTATAGAGGGAATATCCGCGTATGTACGCGGTTATCGGGGAAAAAGCCACGTATATCACTTTTCTTATGTTTTTAGGAATGGTCAAGGATACATCAAAAGACAAAAAGTGGTCCATAGGGGCTAATGAGTCTGCAGCGGGACAGGGGAAGGCCATACAATGTGTGATTCACCTAGTGTGGTGAAATCCACTATAACAATCTTGTAGATATTATTTCAAAACTTCTCTAAAGTTTTGTAAGGCACCATCTTCTTAAATACCATATTGTTATATGTTCCTTTCTAGAGCCTTTATTGTTGATGTATTTGTAACTTCAGGGTGTATTCACCTGTATATCTTATATTGTATTTCATTGTACCCCGATGTTCCTCCGATCGGGAGAGTAATTAATATAATAAAGTCATGTAAATTCATTGAGGTTAACCCTCAGTTGTAAGTAGAGGCAATAATCCCCATAGTTGAGGGGTATTAGGGTTATTAGACTCTCCTAGTGAGGTCGGCCCTGTAAGAGTAAAAGTCAAGTGGAAAACTAGTATAAATAAAGAGTGAGACTCTCTATTTGAAGCACACACTCACTCTACTGTAGCACATAGGTGAGAGAAGAGGAGCTCGCACTAGTGAGAGAGAGAACATTTTTCGGAGATCATCTTTGTGTCTTTGGGTTTTACTTTTTCCATTAGTGCTCATTCTATCTCTGAGGAATTTGTAGGGTTTTCTCCTTTATGGTTTCCTCAAGGAAAACTCTTTGTGTCTCTTGTCTCTTGTGATTATTGCTATGCATGTTATTCTCTCAAATAAGATCATAGATCATATTTATTAAATGATTAAAAATATAACATTTATTTCCACAAAATTTTTAGTTGTTAAAGCCAATGTAGTTGCGAGAGCCATTCTATGGAAGGACGGTACCCTAGTCAGTTAACTAGGGTTCATGTCAGTTAACTAGGTAGTGTAAGTCCCTAGTAGATATCTAGGGCCCCCAACAATTTACTGGGGTTCTTGGTCTGGGACCGAGCAAGTCAGATCCATAGAAAAGTCCCTAGCATGTGGCTAGGGCCCCTATATGTCTCTAGGGTTCTTGTCAGGGACTAGATAGTTTCTTGATCACGAGGACAAAGAAGATCTTGTAGGAAGAGACAGAGACATCATGGTTTGGGGCCAGGAAGATTCTTGGTTTGGAACCAACCAAGTCCTGTAGGTGTCTTCTTGGTCAGTTAAGCAGGTGGATCTTGGTTAGTTAACTAAGATTATGATGTGTGACGTCCTCCTAACTTTTTTTTTTGCATCCTATCAAAGATTACATAGATCCTAAGGTGACGGTTTGAGCACCAACCAATTTGATTGCAGTGGTTTCTTGGAAAAACTCATCAAGTTGGAAGTAGGGGTTTGAAGATGACATTTCCTTCAGTTAAGTAAGAAGATAGGGTTTAAGGAGATTTAAAATTCAATGCTTGGAGATTTAAATTTTGAATATCCTAGAGGAAAGTGACTTGGATGATTTGGTTACGAGAGTTGTGGAAGTTCCCACAAATAATCAAGGAAGAGAAGCTTTCAAGAAGAAGCAAGCCAAGGCAAAGAGAATAATTTTTGAGTCAGTAAAAGATAATTTGATGCTAGCAATAACTCCTCTACAAACGGCTAAAGAGTGTTTTGATGCCCTAGAAAATATAGACTATGAGAAGTAGGCCCCTAGTCAAAAGAGGGTTTGAAAAAGAAACTTCGTTCACTAAAGATGGAGATGGATGAGCCACTTGCCACTTTATTCTCGAATATATTTCAGATAAGAGATACGTGCATGGCCATTGCAATTAAATTCGAAGATGATGACTTTGTGTAGACAATAGTAAATGGTATTCCTATGACTTGGGATACATTTATGGTAGCAATAAGAGATATCCAACCAAGTTTCGATAGGTTTTGGCATGATTGTATAGAAGAAGAAGGAATGATTTAGAGCAGAATTGGGCCTCCCATAGAAAAGAATCATGCACTTATTACCAAGACAAAGAAGGGAAAAAGATTCCCTCAGCATAATGACAAAGGTAAGGGACGTCCAGGTAAGCGTTTTAATATGTCAAAGGTAAGGTATTATAATTGTATAAAGAGACACAAAGAAATAAATCAATAACAAAAAGAATACTACCCGGTTTCAACACTCCCAAGTTAAATCTCAATCTTGACAGGTTCCTTGTGGATAGAAGTGGAGCCTCCAAGCATATGAATAGATTTAGGAAGGCTCTTGTAGATTACAAGGACAAGAAGTTTAATGTGAAAGTGGAAATGGGAGATGACAATACCTATTCCATACGAGAAGTTGCTTCATTCTCTTTCTAGCTTGATTCATGTATGTTTAAGCACATCGGGGAAATTTTATATGTCCCTGTATTAAAGAGGAATCTTATTTCACTGGAAGTTCTATAGGAAAAAGGGTTCACTGTAGCCTTCTGAGATGAAAAGGCCCTGATGTGGCCTAAGGATGGAAACATGAGTTCAACGATTGTAATTCGGGTCCGTGAAGGAAACCTTTATAAGGTTTCATGGCATGTTGTTCAAAGCAAATAGTGGAATAAAATGGCGGTCATAAGTAATGACGGAGAGGTTGGATCTCATAAGCTTGATGATACCTGTCGAGATTCAAAGATCAATAGGGATCCAACTATTCTCTTCAATCCCCAACGGAATGGGATTGCAGAAAAGAAAAGTAGAGATGTGACCTTCCATCACTCCAGAGAGTATTCCAATGACTCAAACATGGAAGTGCAAGAATGTCACATCCCCAACCCTCCGACCGGCGAAGAGGACGCTACCATGGTGTTAACCATCTGGGAAACCAACCCCCATGAACATGTGATTTCATAATAATGCTGAAATAGAATGCATTGAAGTAGAACATGCACACATGAACATTTATCATGCACAGATGCAATTATTTCTCATGCACAGCAGAAACAACATACATTCATACAAACATTCATTCAACATGTTCATCATAATCATTAACAGAAAACATAGTTGCAGAAGTAAAAGAGGCAAGATTACTTATCTTATGAAGAAATCCCGCAACCAGCTACGTCGCTGCAATGTTCCACCAAACCTTAGGCCAACATGCTCCTTAATCTCTCAGCAGCGCTGCCACCCACGAGCTAGGCATGATTCTCCAAGGAATAAGGGAACAAGCAGGCTTACACATAGCCAAGGATACACAAAACACAGCCAAGCCAACACAGTTGGGTTTATCAGGCTATCCAGGAGTTAGGAAAGGCTACATGCTAAGCTGGTGAGCTCATTACAGAGCCAAGAACACCTACACTAGAACTAGCCTGGCTTCTAAGACACCCACACACACCCAACACAAAGAATCAGTCCCTTCTTTGCTACACAGTCCCTCAGGCCCTGCATTCCCTTCCAGTGGTATTCAGGGGTTGTGGAGAAGAAATCCAACCCTCTAGCTCTGTCTGTGTGGTTTCCAACACACCAGGTTTATCAAGCAAACTAAGCCCCCATCCCTGCTCCCAACACAGTCCGAAGACCAACCATTGCACCCATGCAATCAATCAGCTGTTACAAGTTAACAGGGAAAAACGATTCCCAAGCGAATTCCAACAGTCCCAAACGTAACGGCAACCAAAATCACCACATGAGGCAGACAACAGTCCACACTGGACAACTGAGAAAGCGGAAAAGACTTACACAGGCCGCACTGGGGGAGAAACTACATACTCTCAGCCTGTGCATGAGGGAAACTTGCACCAGACACCAAAACACAAAGGAAAAACATATGCACGTCCACAAATCAGTAAGGGAGACCCCAACAACATAGCAAGTCAGGAGGGAAACGGTGGCAACCACAACTCACGGGAAGAGCAACGGTCCAAATCTCAACATTGAAATGACGAGAAATTACATGGCCATACCAGTCTGTGAGGAGGTCATACAGCCAAAAATGGGAATGGTCCCTTCATAGCAATTCTTGGATGAAAGAGCACAGCTCCCAGCTCGCTGCGTGAGCCCAAAACTAGGAAAAATCCTGTGCGTGAGAACAGTGAACAGATAATGGTCCTGCGTGAGGATGAACAGCTCCGCCTATGCGCGTGGATGAACAAACAATGGAGAGTCATGAGTGGGGAGTGTGTGAGCATTTCAGCACTGTTGTGGAGAGAGTGGAAAGCCTGGAGAGGTCGCTTCCTTTTTCCCAACATGAGGTTCATTGCTGGCGGAGTGTGCGGGTGGGCAAGGATTGACAATCCTACCACCCCCACTCCCAAAAAAATAATTTCCTCAACTAACAGCAGTAGAGATTTTAATGGTGGTAGTTGGACAAAACATAGAAAGGTGACTCATGGATTTTTCCCTCATTGGCCAAAGTTTGACATTCCCCCACCCTTATCCTTGTGAAAATCATGCCCCTTCTCAATTTAGTTGCTACGAACATAGCTGGTCGGGTTCATTTTAATTAAATATGCATATTTACATGATAATTAAAACTTAATATGTATGCCGCATGCCTCGATGTACCATCAGTGACAAGTTCAACCTGAAACATAGCATAACCAATCGATGGTGGGGCCTTGGCCTTTAGCTCCGCACCATGATTATTACAATATATATATATATATATATATATATATATATATATATATATATATATCATGTACATTTAATGCAACGGGGTCAAAAACTGGTGTGTTACAAAGAAAGTTCCTCCTATGAGTCATCTCGTTCAGATAAGCAGAGGGAGGAGTCCAAGAATCCTTCAGTTGATCCCATTGAGGAGCCTATTGAGAGGCTTCAAAGGTGCTCCAGTGTGAGCCAAGTCACAAATTTAGAAGCTTCCACTTATGAGGAGGAAATCAAACAACAAGTTTGGAAAGGTGCTATGATAGAAGATCCCCAGTTAATAATGAAAAATGACATGTGGAAAGCGGTTCTCAAATAACAAAGGAATTCAGTGGTAACTTCCAAGTCGATCTATAAGATCAATCCTCTTGCTGTCATCTAGAGCTATTTGAAGCTCTTACAAAATCCTTTATTATGTGATAGGTCAAAACACATTGAGAGGAAGTATAACTATGTCATGGACATGGTGCAGAGACATCAGTATGTTCTGTCAGATAAACAATTTACCCATGTGTTTGATAAGCCTCTATCCATGACGAAGTCTAGGTACTTCCAAGAGAATCTTAGTGTTGTTGAGAGTGGTTCTCTTATTGAGAGGGAGTTCTGAAGTTAATGCAGTTGTGAGAGCCATTCTTTAGAAGGATGGAACCCTAGTAAGTTAACTAGGGTTCCTAATCAATTAACCAAGCAGTGTAAGTTCCTAGCAGGTATCTAGGGATCCCAACTGTATGCTAGGGTTTTTGGTCTCAAACCAAGTAGGTCAGATCCATGGTAAAGTCCCTAGCATGTGGCTAGGGACCCTATCTGTATCTCAAGAATTTTGGTCAAGGACCAAACAATTTTTGTTGTTGTAATTGTAACTTCGAAAGATATTCTGATGTATATTACTATTGTATATTGTTGTACCCCCATCGGGGATGTGTGTTCCTCCTTTGGGGATGTCATCATTATGTATGGTCACTGAGGTAAACCCTTCCTTGTAATTTGGGGAAATAGTCCCTAGGTTAAATAGAGTAAAATGTATTTACGAGTATTATTAGGTAGGTCGGCCCCAAAGGTAACCTGGCCGACCTAGTGGTTGAGTTAACAACTCAACAGAAGAATATAAATAGGGAGGAACTCTCCTCATTCGTCACACACTTCAATTTCTCTCTCATGTGCGTCTTAGGATAGAGAGGAAGAGGAGGGATATAGAGTTACTACAGAAATATTTTTCTTGGGTTATTATATCTTGTCATCTTATCTTTGTGTCAGAACTATTCTGAGGAAGTTTGCGGGGGTTTCTCCTTTATGGTTTCCCTGATGAAAATCTTCATGTCTTGTGTATATTTTGTACCTTTTATGTATTGTTGTGCTTGTTATTCTTTCAATTAGATATCCTCAGTAAAATAAATTAGAAAAACTAACATGGTATCATAACCACTCTAAAAGAAGTCACCGTGCAACCAAAATACAGCTACAATAGAAACTACTAGAAATTAGGGTTTCATGCTTGAAAAACCCTAGAAGACTAAATCTAGTCATATTGAAACCTTCACTATAAGTTGTGATTGGAGAGGTATTAGGAGCCAAAATGTTTATAGGACGAATATGAAATCTTGTTGTACCATGTGTCAAATTTTCAGCTCAGATTCTCTATACTTCAGGAGATATGATTCCTCCAAATCAGGGTTCCAGCCTCCTCTTGAATACATCCATAAATAGGTGACCTAGGGAGAATTGCTATATCTCGGGCTAGGAAGGTCCAAATTAAATTTATCAAGATGTTGTAGGCATGGAACGAAAGGTAGTTTTTGTGGTCCTCTTTTCATACCCCGAATGTGAAACAGTGACATGTGGAAGTCCGTACAAGTTTGCTACGATGAATAGTCTTCAAAACAACAACCTTGAGAAACTTAGCATAACTCCCACTTGGAGAATCCAATTCTGCTCTAATCTATGGGTTTGGAAAGAAGACAGATCATGATATCTCAGTACGAAGTTTCATACTGTAAGGAGCCGAAACATTGGAGATACAACATAATCAATATCAGACAATTTTGTAGAATAAATTGGAGAAAATGGGGCTTCCTGTTCTAGGAGCTTCCCACCATTATTTTTAGAAAAGGACTACATTGGACAAGTCGCCTTGAAGAGGCACATATTTCTGTCTAATCATAGGTTTAAAATTCCAAGTTTGAAAAATTAAGGTTTCTTTGACAAACCATAGATCAGCCAGCTTTGGAACCAAGTCAGACACCTCAAATTGATAAGATCTAAATCTTTTTTATTTCCATTTGAAATTCTTATTTCATAATGACTAATTGCACCTAGCTTAATGACAATCTTGGTGAAGCTATCAAATTTCGAGCATGGAAGTATAGGATCTCCCTGATCTTGTAATAAAATTACTTGGATCAGTATATCAGTAAGGAAGTTCTAAGAGCCCAAGGGATATGAGGCTAAGGATAGAGCCAAGATAATCATTGCAAATTCTATTAAGAATCATCTCATCGCTCATGTGTCATCCTTGAAGACACCAAAGGAAGTGTTCGATGTTGTGATGAAGAAGTCAAAGAATAAGAATAGATTGTTCTAACCACATTGAATGGCCTCCTAGTATCATGGGATTCATTCATTCAAGGAATGTGTGCAAGAAGGAAGTTGATTACCTTCAACAGACTCTAGGAAGAGTGCACACAAGAAGAAGATCGACTCATAACAAGAGAAGAAAAGATGGGAGAAACTAAATATCAATCTCTCATGATTCAAATAAGAAAGAGAATATTCCTAAAGCGATGAGGATTATGTACTTGAATCCAGAAGGATTCAACTCTTGAAGAACCTCTTAGCCATCTCAACATTTGGATAAGAAATGATGCAGTTGTGAATGAGGAAGATGACGACGCAAAAGACTCTAGTTATTCTTGTAAGGACATAAGGATGAAGAAGTCTACCCACAAAAAAAAGAGATAAGTTTTCAATTTTCATTTCATGATATTGTTTGGTTGTGCATTTGTTTATATTTAGTTGATGTATTATGCATGTTTGTGTGTTTGCATTTATACTACTGAATTGCACATGATGGGTAAGAAGTCAATGATGCTATAAAACATTATATTGCTACTTATCTAGATTGAAACCTCTTTGCTAACATGTTAGGAGTAGTACACACTCTTAATAACATTGGGGTAGAAGGCATGTAAAAGTTACTGTATAGGAGATATGGATGAATGTTGTAACATTGGCTAAGATAGTTGCATGATTGTGTGACATATATTTGTCACTATTAATATTTTTTGGAAATTATGAGATGTTTCTAATCATGCAACTGGACTTGACTTGTATACCATTCTGAAGAACCAATAATGATAGTTCAAAAGAAGATGTTAGAGCATTAATCTACCTTAGTACCATTTTATTACACCTAGGAGGCATTTTCATTTGTCTTGTACTTATGTTATATGATCCTACTTAGGTTATACTGATCAATATTGGTCAAATAGGTGTTTCTAGCTCATTAAATCATAGTTGAGGCGCTCCACTTTTATCATCCTGATAGTTGAGGTGCTCTAGTTTGATCATCATGACATCCCAAGAGTCTGCATTGATTACATACCACTTCTTTCTTTGACTAAGGGCACTTGTGTGTGAATGTGGTTGTTTTGTGGTCTTCTTGGGCATTTATTGGCTCCTAGAGACTCCCACTCATACATGTGTTCATCCATGCCTAGCATTCCTACATTTATGACTCAGCATGCCTCCATACATGTTCACACTTGCATTCGTGACTGTTTGGTTAGGTTTAAGAGCCTATTGGTCAACCTAGGGGGGTTTAGGGGTCAAATCCTAGATTGACACTTATATGCATCCAAATGGCCTCCAAGGGATAACGAATTTTCCCCATTGTATTATAAATATGTACCATACATATATACAAGATTTACACTAATATAAAGATCAATTATTGGCACCATTCATATGTGCTATTTTATTCTCTTTCGTTGTTCTCTTGCATATTTTGTCAATAAATTATATTGTGAATATTTCTCTAGCTTCTAAATTGCACTATGGAATAATTCTCACATGGTATTAGAGCTTTGTGGATATGCAAATCAAATCTAGAGAGTTTTGAGTTGTTGTTTAGGGCATATTTCCAGAAAATTTAAGTGTTTCATTGCAGGTTCTACAATGTTTTTTTCACACTGTGTGCAGGTAGAATAGAGAAGACTCGAGTATTGCTGACCCCATTCAACTATTTTGAATGGAAGGCCGAAATGGTGAGCTAGATGAGGTCGAAAGGCCTATATAGAGTCACCATGGGGACCGAGACCGAGCCCAACTATGCTATGGAGAAAGCTAAGTACTTCAACATACTTGATGAAGCATTTGGTATGTTTTGTCTCAGTACTTTGAGAGATCTCCTCTTTCATGTAGACAGTCTTGGAACACCCAATGAAGTTTGAATCAAGCTTGAGTCACTATTTGGGAAGACTGATGAGATGAGAGGCCATCAACTCAAAAAATGAGCTAATCTCACTGAGTCCATCTCACTATGAGACCATCCAATACTTCTTTACCAAGTTCAAAGCGCTAGTGCTTCAGCTAAAATAGTGTGGAATAGAGAAGAAATATGATAAAATTATCCTGTCCATCATTTCTAAGCTAGCGACTGAGTATTCTATGCTTATTTTGACATTTCCTTCAAGCAATCTTACAGCTAGAAATTGGAGGATGCCTACGATAGCATACTTCATGGAGTCATTGAATTAGGAGAAGGACAAGCTAGCACAAATGGGTACCATAAAATCCACCAAGGATCAATCCCTTTCTACTGGTGTATGAAATCAATCCAAAGGATAGAAGAAATATTTGAAGCAAAGAGAGAAAGAGAAGAAGCATTCAGATACAAAAAGCTTTAATTCAACTGATGGGAGTTCGAGATCTAGAAGGAGGAAAAAAAAAGAGAGAGACCCACATGTGGTTATTGCATAGGTTCATATCTTGAAATATATTTCTCCAGAAAGAATATGGACATCATGACCAAGCTCCTTGAGGAGAACAATACTGATCTTCCAGAATTTGCAAGAAGATGGGAGCGCAAGCAAGGTGATGGAAAGCTTCTACATGTTTTGTGTGCATGGGAGAAACCTATTTCTGATATATATGTTTCTAATTTACTTTCTGATATATTAGAATCTGAATCCTCCATCCCTTCCTTGGAAGAAACCCCAACCAATTCGCCAAAGCTTCCTCCATAAACTAGTTATTTTTCTCTAGTTTTTGATGTGTCTTCTGAAATATTTTTCTCAATCCAATCAGATCTTTCCCATTCTGATTTTGAAGGTGATATATAGGATGATATACAACCTATGGCAGTCATAGAATCATTTTCCCAACCATTTCATGACCAAAAGACCCGACAACCCTCAAGGTCACTAGTTGGAAAATCTCAAAATTGCCTAGTTTCCAATGTTATGCCACTTGTGTATGTTTCTTTTATGTCTTGTATGTATTTCATTGGTTGGACAACCATGTCATTGGACTTCATGGGACTACTGTTCCATATGTATGGACTTTCTTTTACCACCGATTGTTCAAATATAAAGTCTCAAGACCCTCCAGGTCCACTCAACTGTCACAAGAGAATTTGAACATAAAATATGACAGACTATACGCCCGATTTTCAACAAAAACCTGTTGACTATCCGACAAGGGTCAGATTTTATAAACAAGGATTTATTTTCGTCAGATATCCAACATGTTTATTGTCTAGACGGTTATCTGACGCTATGACATCTGATATCCAATGAAACATGTATCAATATACTAGTCGTAGATCTGGCATATCAACGTTGGATATTCTACCACCAACACTTATCAGAAGGAAATATTTTTGACTACATAGCCATTGGATAACCTCCAAACAATACTTTACAGGCTGTTGAATATCCGATGAAATGTTCCATTCGTAATATGTCATGGTCACCAAAAAACCGGGGAAGAACGTCTGATATCCGATGGAGACACGTACAAAAAAAGGAAAGGACCGATGCCATTTGCTATCGGTCATATGGAATAATTATTGGTTGTCATACTAGGGAATGTCGGATATCCGACAACAATATGTATTAAAAAGAGAAATATCGATGACATTTTTTGTCGAAATTATGGAAAATGTCGTTGGGTATCATAGGATATCATTCCTGTCACCAAAACAACTTTGTGGAGGTATGTGCATCACGAGGTGAATGCAATTGAAGAGATGCACGACATGAGGTGAATGAAATCGAAGAGATGCATGCACCATACAGACACGGGCGACGTCACAAGGCAGACATGAGCGATCATGAACCTCGTTGCGAGTGAAGTAGGATTTGGGAGAAGGAAAGTTCAAGGGAAATTGAAGCAGAGTACATCAGATCAGACTTGCTAACCTAGGAACTTGTTGCAAATTTTGGTTTTGTATTACAGGAGGTAAAAACTTTAGCCACCATGGAGTCTTATGCACCTCGTGTGAGAGTTGTGGAATGTATGTCAAGCTAGTTCAGATCATGCAAGATGACGTTAATCTAGCCATGGGTGAGAGCTGAGGCAGAGGATGGATATTTATAGCATGCCAACATGATTGTTTTCATTATGAAGAAGAGTAACTTGGCTTATGAGACAGATCATTCCTGTAGTATATACAGGCACCAACTTATCTCTGACTTCATTCATCTCAAGAAAGCAATTCAGAGCTACGAGATCCTCTGATCTAATTGGCCCCTCTGCAAACAGGATGATCACATGGACTCCATCGATGAGAGTGAGCCTTGCTTTCCACAACATAGCTTGGAAGCATTGGGATGTAGACTGAGGAGAGGTAATGATGATGTGGATATTCAGATGCATCAACTTCGTCGACTCAAAGGAGAAGTGAGGGAATGTTTTGAGCAGGTTGTAGAGGAACTCCATGAAGTGAGATCGATTCAGAGGGAGCAAAAATATGTTGAGGAATTCAGATGTTAGGAGCAAGCCCACACCATGCAAGAGCTCCTGGATAGACTAACTCACATCGAGATTCAGGTAGGAACTATGGCCTTCGAAACCCAAGTGCAGAATGAAGTAGCCAACCAGAACTTTGTTGATGGCAAGGGTTCCAGTACCTCTCTAGGGAATAAACATGTCTTGATGTTTTGTTGTCTACTACTGGGACAATATGTCTATATATTTTAGAATATATCCATTAGGAACTTTTATTCTCCTCTTGTTTACTATTGTGAATTCTATGAAGAAGAAAATGTCAGTAAGTACATAAGTTACAATTTTTATTTAGCATAAGAAGACAATGTATTGTATATATGAATATATAATATTTGTACTTGTTGCATGCAATATTGTATCTGACATTTTTGAGAATTTTCTGTATTTGTTTCTATACTAGTTTCAATACAACTTAGATTTCATATAGTGTTATTCCTTTTTGTTTTTATTTTCTTTTTTAGTAGTTCATTTCTAACCATGTCTTCATCACATTATATTACAACCACTAAATATATTTCAACAAAATATTGTTAATCCCTCTTAAATATCTAACGTCTTAAAGGAGTACATCATTGTTATGTAATGCAAGTATTTGGCACTAGATTTGTTCTCAAATCCACTTGCAAATTGATGTTGAACTTTGTATTTCAGGACTAATTCGAATGGTACTAATTTCTTGGCACATAAAATGTTTCTATGTATGATAAGAATGGATGTGAAACTAATATGAGATATCTGAATATATTGTGACCTTATACTTCTTGAGATAGATCTAAATTTTGAACATAGCGTTCCTTGTCACCATTTGGTTTCTATTGTTGTAAGTCTTCATTTAATTCATTATTGGCACACCTAAGCAACATTTGTTTGGTAAATCATTTGATAAATCAAATATGAGTATGACGACTTACTACAACTATCACTATCTTTCATTGGGAATGCATCTAAGATAGAACTGATACAAATTGTCTCTTTGTTACCTTTTAGATATGTCTTCATTACTCCACTCTAGGCAATTCTTGTAAGGCATATTGGTTGACTATTTCAGTTGTAGCCTAAGCATTTTCTTTTCAGATGTATATCACCTTGCAAAAAAATCCTATAGCTAAATATCCTGCAATGCTTTAGATACAACAAATTATCCTTCGGTAAGTTTTGAATGTTATTGGAAGTTTATCTTTGGCACCTAGTAATATAGATCACAAGTGTGAATATAATCTAAAGTTGGTTTATGATTTTAGAAGTTATACATGAGTAAAATGTTTGATCTATGTTCAATAATTATATGGATGAATAATTGATTAGAAGGATCTTTGTTGCTTATTATGTACTAGCTCTCACAAATTGTTAAATGCTCATGATCATCGTTAGTATTGAAATGAATGTCTTTGGTTTGATAAAATGTTATTTACATTGAGCTAATGGTTGAGAATATAGTTTCTTTGGGATAAATTGAACTTATAGTCAACATAATAGGATCTAATATGTGTATTAATTAATCAAGACTTACTACACAAGCTAACTCTTTATCAGGTCAACCTTTGTATTTAAAAACAATGGATGACATAAAAACTGCTATTATACCTTTTAACCAGTGTTTTCGATTGTTTTATTCTAATTCAATCATACTTACGAGAAATAACCTTATATGATATGTTTTATATTGGTGTCTACTCATACAAACATACATTAGGATATGTACAACGCTATGTTATAACACCTTGGAGCTTCTGCACATAATGGAAGCATTTGAGTGTTATCTGATTTCTCGTACCAAAGTATGTTTGGTATGTATGATTGTAAAGGGATAGAAGCATAGGTTCTCATATTTTCCAAAGTATCACATGTACATTTTCCATTATTTCTATTAGGATGAAGTTTTGATAGGTGCATTATCAGAATTAATGCTTTCGACCTCATAATTCTGCAAACGTCTATGATGAATCAAACATAACTATATATTAGTTCTATATGAATCAAATATTCTAAACTAAATATTACCTATTTTTAAATAGTGCATATTTGTATCAATGAAAACAATAAAACAACTTTTGAAAAGAAAAATCACATAAGCTTGCAACTAGAACAATTGGTAGCTTTTGAATAGGTAGTTGGTGATATTGGATCCCGTTTCCTACAGTCCTCTGTAGCTCAAGGTGAGATGATTGGCTATGTTGCAACATAGTCTATTGGTGAACCAAATACTCAGATGATAAAAAATTGAGTATGGTAGACATTGCAGAAAAGATCAACCTTGAGTTTGATGGTGATTTGACATGCATTCTTAATGAAGATAATGCAGAAAAACTTATTCCTTGTATACATATTATGAATGAAGAGGGTCCTAAAGGGGAATCACAAGACCAAAAATCCAAAGATGATGTCATTTTGAAGAAAATTGAAAGTAACATGCTTACAAAAATAGCTGTTAGGGGAGTTCCAACTATTAATAAAGTTTTTATCAAGTGTGGAAAACTCAACAAGTTTGATGAGAATGGTGTATTTAAGCCTAAGACATAATTGATGCTATATACAAAAGGTGTCAATATGTTAGCTTTGATGTGCCAAAAAAATGTGGATGCTACTAGGACAACATGTAATCACTTGATTGAGGTTATTGAAGTGTTTGGAATTGAGAACCATGTCAAAGAGAACTTGTTGCACAAATAATGACGGGGCCCACTTAGATATGAAGAGATAAGGTGTACAACCATACAAACAAATGACAGACTATATAATGACCAATATAGATAATCACCAAACAATATAAAAAAGGGACATTAATTATTAAAATAAATAGCATGGGTCTAAAATATGAAGTTTTCAAGAATTTTTAAACATGAAGAACTGTAGTTTTCAAGTGCTTTCAAGCATTAAGATATAAGAATAACGCGTGCATTAATAGGAGTAGTGACAATAGAAGTGGATACTTCAATGATCATTGTAACAATTACACTTTGAATTCTTTGCACAAGAGAAACTTTTGTGTCTTAAGTTAATTAATGATCATAGAAATGTACTTTTGTGTATTAACTTAATCAATGATTGCACCTTGCAATGTTATGATAAGTATCTCTCCCAACCTTGTATCATTCAAAATCTACAATTTCATCATTTCAGAGAAGTTGTGATTCTAAGTCAACTCTCCTCCAATGGCCTTCCTCTCTTGTGTCATTGACTCAATGAATCTAGGATTCCATCATTGCAAATAAAACTAAATCACAAAATCATGGTACTTCAACATTGCTTGCATATGTGATATTAGTTCAAAATCTAGAAAATCCTCCAATATCCATCCATTGTCCTCAATTACAAGAGACTATAGATGTATCCTTTGTCATAAGAAATGTGACTTCTTATTCATAAGACTTGAACTCATTTCTACCCTCCACCAATCTACTAAATATTTCTAGCATACCCTCCTTTGCAAAAAATCCAACCCTCCTTTCTTGTCTCATTCCTCCACAATTTCCACCTTCATAGTATGGATCCTTGTATCCTTCCTCCATGGGATCCATACCATAGGATTTTTGGCCTCAAGGAGGGAAATATACCCTTTCTTTGCTCTTTGGTCATCATAAGAGATTGCCTCGAATGAAATCAAACGCCTGATAGTATGAATCATCTTCTTGTTCCTTCACAACATCTTGTTACTGCCTGCAACAGATCCCCATTTTGAATCATCAAAATGAGGGCCCCCATTGACTGGTTTCTCTAGCCATACCTCACTCAGGGAGGATATCAGGTTATAAGTTCTTTGTTGTTTTGTTTGGTTTGAATAAATTTCTTCAGTAAACCTTGTTTTTTTGTACTTTTCGGGTTTTCGGGGCCTTTTATGTATTTTCAATCTTTTTTTTAAGGTTTTCGATTCCCTGCTTCTGAAATCGGAAGAATAAATCCCTTTTTTGGAGGTTTACTGAAGTCACTTTTCCTATTTCCAATCTCCGACATTTCGTATCCCGAAAATCTCATTTTTTCAAATAAAGAAAAGTCGAAGTTCCAATTTTTGATCTCTGGGTATCGGAAACCAAAAAACTACGATTTTGTTAAATTCATTTGGCATTCTCCCTATTTCCAATTTCCAGCTTTTTGCATATCGGATATAGACAACATTGCTTCTGAATTATGATTTATTTACTTTCCCGATTTTTGAGTATCGAAAAACCGAAATCTATAGTTTTGAATAAAATTTAAAATTTCTTTCCCAATTTCTAATTTCCTATATATTAGATCTCGGAGACCGGAATTGTCATTTTTAGTGGATAATTTTTTTCTGCTTTTTCGACTTCCGATTTTCCTTTTTCCGTGAACGAGAATCAGAAACCCCAAATCCTTTCTTGGATAAATGTTAGTTTCTCAATTTCCGATTTTCAACTTTCAAAAAAATGAGAATCTGAGACCTTGAAAATTGGTTTTTGTTTAACCTCGTATCCTATTCTCCACCTTGATCTTAGCCGTACATGCATACGAAATCTATGGTCTAGATTTATTTGGCCATTTGGTTTTGGGTTTTTTAAAGTTCGAAGTTACGAGTGTTTTTTACCATTTTTTCCTATGATTTTTTCTCTGTGCTCAGCGTTTTCACTACACATTTTCTCTTTGTCATTGTGCATAGACCTGTGGTTTTCAAAGAATTTTTGTCTGTAATTTTTCACCCCCTGACCATTTTTTTTGGTAAATTTCAACGCACGTCATTTTCATACATGTTCACCAAAATCTAATCAGAGAAGTCATCTTCCATGATCAGGAATACAAGATCTAAAACGAATCTTCAAGAGAAGAAGAACAAAGATCCCAATACCGACGTTTTCACTGATACACGTGGGCACATGTCTAATACCCTATATCTGGATTGGTCCAAAATTTATGCCATCTTTGATAATGATGAATTTTCCTCTGTTACTCATGACCAACTTTCTTACCTCCAAATTTGTAATTCTCATCTGCATTGAAATTGCTTCCATACTTCCATTCATGCCTTACAGAGACCTTGTTAAGTGGGAATTGGATCACGTTGACCCTAAGGAGTGAACATATCATGACGCGGATAATACCTAGATTGCTTCTTTCCATTTCGAGATATTTGCTAGGGCTTATGCTTTGGGCCTTCCCAAATAGCTTCTCACGTCGACATTTTTTGATGAAACCCTCTCCAAATTCAATTATGAAGTAGTAAAGTCATGGATGGAAGACCCAGCATTAGTTATTCTCGCCTCACTCCTGGCATATCCAATCTCTTAGTTCAAAGAACCTTTCTCGTTACTGGCCACCATGTTTTGCAGGTTATATGGGTTACCAGACTGCTCCTCATTTAGAGCACAGTGGGTTCCTATGGCACGCCACATTTTTCTTACAGGTGATTCTTTCAACTGGGCACAAATTTTTTCCTACAATTTGTGAGATGAAATTGAAAAATATTAGAAACCCCGACAAATAGAAAGCCGAACTTCTATATGTTTGGTTTCGTGATGGATTCTTTCTACACGTCGTCTTCTTTCCCGTCTTTAAATTGGTATTGGAGTGAAAAATATCCACTTGTTCATATATATTTCTCTGATATGTGGGACAATAAATTCATCCCCTGGGTTTGTGAGATGTGTGACCTATTTCTGGGGTTAATGTATTTTAAACTTTTCAAACTTGATGCTCCTGCATTTTCTTAAGGCACTAGGGAGCTGATTTCAGTGTATGGCGACTGGTATGTAGGAGAATATTTCTATTATATAAGAATTTGGGGCAGTAATATAATCCACCTGCTTCCCAGGATAGTCCCCGATTGCATGGTGCTTCAAGAGTTTTCCTATCAAACTATCATTGATGAGGTTTTTCCCAAGTTGACCAAACATAAGAAGAGGGCTTGGCCGAAATTTCCTATGACTCTTGGAAACCTTATTCTACAGAACCCTACCCATGCATCCTTGATGGGAAAGTATATTTCTGTTATGAACTTGGGGGAGGAATCCAAAAGAATGCATGACCCAATGGATTATTTGGATAACAAGAATGTTAAGTTTCATTATATGCATGAAAATGACCCCGATGATTCTATGTTCCAAGCAGCCACAAATTTTCAGGAAGCAATGAATAATATCACTAATCAGGATACCAAGTCCCATCTGTACAAGTACCATAAGGATTTCAAGATAAGAATTCTTTGTGAAAGACAAGATAAACTTGAGATAAAGGAAAATCTTCAGAAGGAGAAAACAAAAAAGGAAGAAAGAGAACATGCAACAAGTTCTATTATTGCTATTGCTGCTCAACTTGAGGATAAAGGTAAATGTGTCCTTGAAGTCCCATCTAGTCCTCCTCTTGCTTCAATGGAAGATGCATTACATCAAGGGGAAGAATTCAAGAGGAACCTTGAATTAATCAGTTCCCAACTGCAAAATCAGACAAATATGAATGAAATACAACCTAAGAGACAGAAGATTGAAGTGAGCTCAGAACAGACTAAAATGTAGGAAGAGCTCGTGAAAGAAAAGCCGATACCTTTGCTCCCTCTTGTCAAACAAGAGAAAGACCACATACAGGAACCTTTTGCAAAAAAGGTTATTTCTTTATCTTCAACTCAGATTGAAATTCACAATGTGCATAGTGATCTGGATGTGAAAGAAGACCCTGGTACTGGTCCAAAAGCTGTTTTGATTACCCTTTTGTCATCCATCCCTAATCTCCAAATTTTTCCCAATATGTTATGTTCGTCATATTCCCAACAATCCTTTTCTGAGATAAATATCTCATCAATAATGGGAGCTACTACTGGCATTCCCACAATTTCAGTTGACTCACCTATTCATACTTATCCTCCTCCTATTTCACTACCTCTCCCTATCACAACGTCCCCAATTTCCCAACCTCCTCAGATGAACACTTATTTTACCTCTATGAATCTTCCTCATAAATTAGTTTTTCCCACATCTGATTATTTTAAATCCCTTACCTTTACTTCTGCTTATGCTCCTATGAATATCCCTCCCCTTAGCATAGAAATCCCCTTAAATTAGACCCAAATTGATTCTCTAGTCACCACCCAACAACAAAACACTTCATCATCGGAAGTGATGGAATATTTTGGGAGAGAATGCTATGGTATCCATGGGAAAATATTATTGGATAAAAAAGGGCAAAGCTGTGGTAAAGAGGGGAGCCAAGAGAGCCAGGGATAGTTTAGCCAAACAGGTGCCTCCTCTTAATCAGATTATTTGGAAGTCAGATACAACTGATATCCATGAATGGGAAGTGAATACAAAAGCTACCATGGGAGTTTTTGCAGGTGCAAACTTTAACTCAGTATCACAATTGAGTTTGGCTCTTGGGGATAAAGAAAAGGAACCGCAGAAATCCCAAGTGGACTTGGCACCAACGAAGCAGAGACATGAACATGAAATGGACCAACTGAGGCAAAAGCATGAATAAATAGTTCAGCAATGGAAAAAGAGAGCTGAGCAACTTAAGAAACAGCTTGGAAATGCAGATATCCTGAATCAGTAACAAGAAGAACAAATTGTCCTTATCAACCCACAGCTGAAATATGCCCATCTAGCCTCAAAATCCTCCTCCTTTCTAGGTCTGACACCCGAAGAATTCAAATAGGTGCTCTGTAGGGTACATCAATAATTTTGATAGGCCATGGTAGATAGGTATACTTGTTTTAATGAGATGCAATATTTGTATGAAGAGTTTGATAAGAATTCTGAAACCTTCGAAACCCATCATTATCATAGGAGGAAGGCATCTACGACTTTTGAACATGTAATAGGTTGGAAGAAGCACATCAAAGAAAAATCGCATGACTTACTGATCTTGGACAGGATGCAGAATAAAATAGCTGAGGTTGTTATTGAAACATGGGAGGGTATCTGTGACTCAGTGGAGGATATGATCATGGAAGGATAGAAAAATTGCGAGACCCGGTGGTCAGATGCTGACGATTTGCTGACATTTTTGGAGCCTATTAGTCAGGAACCTTCACCGAAGCTTCAACTAGAACAAGTGGAACAATGTTTTCATATTGACAAGGAATTGATCCAACAAATAAATCTCCTCACATTCCAGGAAATCAGGAAGTGGATCGAAGTTCCTCATGCTTCTGTGGCTCGAATACAGGTGTTCGTGAATGAGTGGAAGAAGATTAAAAAGAAAGAGATTTCTTCCCAAATTTGCAAAACGGAAATCCACTTGAGTTATGCCCACTTTCAGGAAATCGATGAGCTTATGGACCTCTATGCCAAGTGGCATTCCTCCCTTGGCCAATCCTAAAACTATTTGATTTTGTAATCCCACCTTTTGGGAATATTTCTTTTCTTTTAAAATTTGTAATCTTATTTAAAGGAAGAATTTTTTCGAGTAGAGGGAGGATACTTTTTAGCAAAAAAAGATTAAGGAATACGTAGGAGACAAGACTACTTTGAGACATAATAGAGAAGTTTGTGGTTTTACTATTTTGTAATGTTTTGCAGATTAATAAAATTGCAGTTATCTCATTAGAGGAAATTTGAACTCAAAATGGGCTTTTTTACTCTAATTCAAATTCCATGTCATCATGTGCTAGCCAATGAAATTGATTTAAATTTGAAATATCGTATAGGTCTTAAAAACTTTTTTAATATAAATTTGGGGATAGGTATCATACAAAAAACTACCTTTTTGTTTGTATTTTCGACATATCTCCCCGTGTTTTTACTCAAATTTCGATCGAGAGAGCTCGTTGGATGTAGAATCAAATTCTGCAACCAACGAGCTCTCCTAATCGAAATTTGAGTAAAAGCATAGGGAGATATGTCGAAAATACAAACAAAAAAGTGGTTTTTTTTCTTTTCTTCCTCCAAAATTAATAAATATTATTTTATTAATTTTTTTAGGAGGCCCATTTTGAGTTGAAATTTCCTCTAATGCATTTTATGTTCCATGGTTATTCATTGAATGTGTTTAATGAATTTTAGTTCATCTCCTAATCTATTTGGCTTACTGATTATCATATCTCTTTTATGCATATGGTGGTTCTAATATTGATGTTTCTATGCTAGAATTAATATATGTCATGTGTATCAAGTGAATGTGTTTATTTGATGTACGTTATCTTTTATACTACTGATGATCGGTCATGAATCTCTGGATATTGATTGGGAAGAATTATTCGCAATATTATTTGTTGAGTTAAAGTCTAAAGATAGTTGAAAGAAGTAATCCTGATTTACATGTGTGTACATTAAGTAGTTATTTTCTTTCATCTGTTATATTTAACAACAACATCATTTGAAACATTATCTACCCTGCTTTAAGTGTCCTTAAGCAGTTAGTTAGAGGTCAATCCTTTTAATTTATTCTCACAACAGATCTTCAAGATCTAATAAAACCCTCATTCTAGTGGAGGCCTTGTATCCATAGGATTTATCCATTTCAAACAGCTTGAGGTAGAGTATTCTCTGCATGAGAACGATTTGAAGCCTTTGGTTGTGTTAGCTCCTTGTGTTTACTTCCTTGTAGAATTTTCGAGCTACCTACACATCGGGCCCATCAACACATCCATACATTGAGACACTCAACCTCAGGCAGGTAACCATACCGATCTTTGGTATTTGTTCATCAGAGAAGTTTGTCTTCACAAACCCCTTCAGGTGGAAGCAATGTTGGTTCTTTGAGGCCTCTTTTCTACTTCAGTTTGTTGGCATCTATATTCTTTCAAGTATTCTTTGAATGTCCCTAACCATATTTTTCTTTACAAGAAAGAATTAATTATTATACACAATGTGATTAGAGAGGACTAGATTGAATAATATCTATGGCTAATAATAGTATGGACCATATTGAATAATGATGGATAAATGTGGATGTTTTGTTGGAGGGGTCAGTGACCAAGGGTGGGATGAATTGGATGATGTGAGCTTGGTGGCGTGTGCTGTGCCATCGATAGTTTTGTTAGAGGAGTGGCACATCCACATCCAGTTAACATATATGTATCTAAGGTTAAACCTTAAGAAGATGTTGGATTCAAAACCAATTAGGATTATTTTTTGATGAACTTTCGTGCCATGTTCGAAAGCAGCCAATCCAACACATGCTTAGATAACACTAGCAAAAGTGAATTTATTTAGGAAAATGATGGATTCTCACATCCCATGATACAGAGTCAAGGCCATGTCACTTTTCCCATGCTAGCCTATCATACTATCAAATTTTATCATGGCACCATATTTCGATTGAGAACTTCCATCGATAGTTGGTGGGAATCAACCAAACTATTGTACTTGGCATACTAGATAACTAGTTGCATATCTAAGGAAGTGTTTTACTTTAACTCGGAACAATAACAATAAGAGTAGGGACTAGCATGGCCTCTAGTAGATATTTCTAGTCAATACATGCATTCAAAACAATGGTATAGATACAAGAGTCTAGGGTAAGTGAATTTTTCAATTGGCCTTGCCTACACATTGTGCTGCCCATGTCCTTTACACATGGATTCCTATGGCTATTGAAGCATTTTATCTCTAGTGATGAGATTTCTTTTTAAGGTGGAAGATCTAAGGAGGTCCTCATATTATTATTGTGAGATAATTGTTGCACCATGGATAAGGATAATTCCATAGGTATTGGTGGTTGTGTGTCCAATGAGATGGGGTGCTTCCTTTCCTAATTGTAGGTACGATAAATTCCAACTCAAACCCATGCTTGCACTCACCCTCTGACACTCTAAAGAAATCGGTTAGATGTAAATTGTCATGGCCCCAATTAAATAATTTCCAAATAAAACTATCTGTAAACAATGTTTCACCAACCTACTAGTTGTCATGTCCCCAATTAAATAATTTCCAAATAAGACTATTTGCAAATAATGTTTCACCAACCTACTAGTTCCCTAGGTTGAGATGGAGACATAAATTTTGTAATAAGGGGTTATGGAACCCAAAAGGAATTTAATTTACCATATTCACATTTAATTGGATCACATAAATGACAAATTATATGAAAATAAGGTGGCATGATCTCATGAAAACACTTGGAAGCTTGTGAAGACTTTGGGTGACTAGATTCCCCGTACACTTGGCATGATATTCATCCAAATTCGAACACATGGGTAATGTAACATTATTGGGTGGTAATGTGGTGTCAAATATCATATAATGAGCTAAGGAAGTTGAATTATTAAAGGAGGGTAACTCCCATGGAAGAGGAAGAGACTAGAAGACAAGGTGTGCCACTTGGAAGGAGATTCTATGCACTCTATGACAACAAATGATGGAAGATTCTATGACAAGTATGAAAAATTCAGACCTGATTTATGAAATATGACAAATATGACATGTCAGGAATAAAATAGACACCCATATGTCGAATTTGGGATTTAGAGGAAATTATTCGAATTTGGGAAAGAATTGGAGCATGAAGAGGAAGACAACTGTCATGAGAGTTACTAAACCACTAAAGTGACTTGGAGGAAGATCATGGAGGGAAATTATACCTTAGGAGGAATAATGAAGTTAATAAAATGAGGTAATGAGGAAGGAGAATATAGTTTGATCATTTTTTAATTTGTCTTTGGCATTTTGGAGAGCTTTTTCTTGTCCATTGCACGGTGAGTGTTCACTCTCCCTGCTTATGAACTGATTTCGAGGGAGTTGGACTCCTTTCAAAGTTGGTTGATGGAGAGGCCATTCAGAACTATCATGGGAGATTAATGAAGGAGTTTTATTTGTAGGTTGAATGTACTACAGTCAAATTCTCACCTATATCCCCATTCTCTCTTTCTTTTTTCTCCATTTCCCCACACTCACAATTGATGGCGCACTTGTTTTAGTGATTCTTGCGCCTTGCTCAGGATGGTTGATTCCCAAGACTTGATTTATCATGTATGGATCTGTAATATCATATCCATATTCTCTGTAATTAGAAATCTCATAAATAAATGTATGAAAGGCTCGCATTCCCCATGCTCTTGAATAACTTGTTTTCATGGATTTGGCTTCAATATTGAAGTAGCTTTATATCAAATTTGTATTAGGACATTTATATGAGTTCTATGATGATGGGGAATAAATATATGATGTATGAATCTATAATATTATGTCCAAATTATATGTAATTCTAAATATCAGACAGACATGTATGAAAATCTTGCATACTCATGCCCTTGTATCACTAGTCTTCATGGATTTGGCTTCAATCTTGAAGTAGTTTTATACCAGAATTTGCATGAGGGATATTATAGGAGTTGGATGATGTTGGGAAAGAAATATATGATGTATTAATATGTAATTTAATGTCCATATCCTCTGTGGGTCAAAATCCAGTAAAATCATGGGCGAAAAGCTTGCATTCCCATGCCATTGAATCACAAGTTTCCATGACTTTAGATTCAATCTTGAAGAAGTCTTGTATCATATTTGTATTAAGGATGTTATCTGAGTTTGATGATTTCATGACAGAAATATATGACGGATTAGTCTAATTTCATGTCCCTATTCTCTGTGGGTCGAAATCCAAGAAATCTATATGTGAAACTCTTGCAATTCCATGCTACTAATTCACTAGTTTTCATGTATTTGACTCCCATCCTGAATGAGTTGTATACTAGAATTGTATGAAGGGATTTATATGGTATTTAATACTATTGGGGAATAAATTTGTATTATGTATATGGTCTCTATACTTCACATCTTGATATGAACCTTTAACCCCACCTTTCATATGTCAAAATCGAGCTAGTTATGCAATTTCCCCATAAGTAATTTCATTGAAAGTTAACCTACAAATGTTGCAGACTATAATCCATTTTTAGAACATAATAAACATGATTAAGGAAATTCATTGATGTCTGATACTCATTCCCATACTATTTTCTTAAATTTTGGAGGTTCGTACTTGATTTGGATAGCTAGTTTGGCCATCACCCTTGGGGGGATTTGAACACAATTTCCTAGTAATTTTGGTCTTTTTGTCATTATCCAAAAAAATGTTGGCAGAGGTATAAAGTATGATAAAAAGTATCCATAAAACACCTTGTTATTTTTTAATACTCACCATACCATCTCCTTTCAAATTCGGGATGATTTGGTGAAAGTTGGAGCCTTTTAGAGCCGTGAATAGTTAAGCTCGAATTTTGCCCAATTTGTGCATTTCTCTAAATTTGCATAAAAGGGACATTATAGTGATATTAGAGCATGGTTCTTGAACCTATGAATTAATACCTTCCATTGAATAAAATTTTATAGAGATGTCTTGGTTTCATAATAAACCCACCA
The DNA here is from genome assembly GCA_001517045.1 of Pseudotsuga menziesii. NCBI lineage: Eukaryota > Viridiplantae > Streptophyta > Pinopsida > Pinales > Pinaceae > Pseudotsuga > Pseudotsuga menziesii. The sequence goes on from LPNX010907978.1 coordinate 155,128, forward strand.
AGCCCACTTTCCTTCCTCCCCCGCCAAGGGAAGAAGAAATTACAACCAAAGATATCGAAGCATGAAACTAATGGTATAAAACTTTGAGATGGGATATTTGTGAAAGGTATTATTTCCAATATTATCTTCTAAATTATTTATTTTTTTACAATAAGGCAAATGAGAACTCATTAAGGAATAATCATCAATGCACAAGTATGGAGGAGACAAAGGAGCCACCAAGTTCATTCGGTGGTGAAACAGAAAAATAATTACATTATGAGGATCGAAAGTCACTCTCCAAGTGACTTTGAAAAAGATGAGGAAACCTCACATGATAATGAAAAATATTCCCTTGAAACTTTAGAATATCATTCTAAGACACATTCTACTGTGGCCATGGACCAAAGGGCATCTACTGATGGATGCTTGAACTGTGAAGAAGTACCTACTGATGGGTGCTCACAACTCTATGTTGGTGACATAGAGATAAGATTGGAAAATGTTCTCATAAGAATGAAGATGAATACCTTGTGACAGATAATGAATAACCAAGATAAACTTCCCATCACCACTTGAGATTCAAGAAGTTGATCAAATCAAGCAGAAAGAAGAAGAGGAGGTTCGGTATCATGAACCATCCTTCATTAAAGGGTCTTTGAAGATGAGTGAAATGGATCTTCAAGAGGCCCTTAGCATACTCCATGACAATCAAGAATTGGTACCAAATTCTTGTTGGAAAGTTTCCTCATTGGAGGAGCCATCCTTCCTTGAAGACATGGAGTGTTAGAGGAAATTTCAACTCAAAATGGGCCTTTTAACTCTAATTCAAATTCCATCTCATCATGTGTTAGCTAATGAAATTGCTTTAAATTTGAAATACCATATAGGTATTAAACACTTTTTTAATATAAATTTGGGGATAGTCATTATAAAAAAACTACTTTTTTGTTTGTATTTTCGACATATCTCCTCGTGTTTTTACTCAAATTTCGATCGAGAGGGCTCATTGGATGCAGAATTTAATTTCGCATCCAACTAGTACACACTCGACATACTTTTGGTGGACCCCGCTTCCCTAAAAATAAGAAATAACTGAAAAACCGTGATGATCTACCCCAAAAACAAGAAATACCTGAAAAACCATGATGATGCCATCATCGTCACGTTTTTTTAGGAGTTTCTTATTTTTGGGGTAGTGGGGTCTGTCAAAAGTATGTCGAGTGGGTACTCATTGGATGCAGAATTAAAGTCCACATCCAATGAGCTCTCCCAATAGAAATTTGAGTAAAAACACGGGGAGATATGTTGAAAATACAAACAAAATGGTAGTTTTTTTCTTTTCTTCCTCCAAAATTACTAAATATTATTTTATTATTTTAACTATTACTTTATTAATTTTTATTAGTAGGCCCATTTTGAGTTGAAATTTCCTCTAATTTGAAGGTTCAAAGAGCAATGTGCAACATCAAATGTAATTTCATGTCTTTACTTTTCGATAGAAAAAATGTCATTGAACTTAGTGAATGGTTACATAAATCCTACTTGAATAACAATGAAGATATTCATAAGCTCAAAATTCAAAATGAGCAACTTCAGTGAGAGGTTGCAAGATACTTATTCTTCCTCCTATGTTTCAGGTTGTCATATGGTAGATTTCTTGGAGGATTCTCATGACATGATGGATCATGAGAAACATGAAAAATTGCAGGTTCTTGATGTGTTTGAAGATGATATTTATGAGAGCCAATCACCAGTTTTGGTGGAAGAGGAACTCAAGTTGCCTCTTGAAGATGGGTGCACACTTTTTGAACAAGTGCATGATTCCAATACCTTGGAACCAACATATGGAGAAAGTTTTACATTTTTGAGGGAGGTGCATGTTCCTACCCTTATGGAGCCTTCACATGATGAATGTTTTTCACTTTCTAATCCTTTTGGTGAGTTGGTTCTTTCTCCTACATCCTACACTTCCAAATTTTGCAGCATTCATCCTAATGAAGTATGGGTGAAAGGTTTTTTTTATGGTGCCACATGAAGAGTATGGACTTTCTATCTCTCCTGTTGATTATGACATTATTAGAGAACCATATTCTTTACATTTGCAGTAGCATCCCTTTTTACATTATGATGATACACATCTACATGGATGCACCTATGGTATTCACTTGAGTCACTTGGAGACTCATGATTTTCCTTGCTCCTTGCCTAGTCCATTTGATGTTGGAGGAAATTCATCCCACACTTGGGTGAAGAGATATATGATTGAAGAACATTATTTTTGGAAGCAACATCCTCTGTTATTTCATGATGATATACATATTCATGGGTGTATTGATGAGACTACTTAGAGCCACTTGAAGTCTTCATGTTTTCTTTTCTCCTTATTTGGTTCATATTTTGGTGGAGGTTCTTCATTCACTTCTTGGATGAAAGGACACATGGTTGATTATATTGATGCACATCATATATTTTTGGAGCAGCATTACGGGACATGGGATCATCACCTATGGCATTGGGGCAGATCTGATATAATACTTGATGCTTGTGTGTATGGGTCACATGGTGATATACTTACTTGGATGTACAAGAACTTTCATTATTATTTGATGAGGTACTTTCTTGATGTACATTTGTATGATGGTGTTATTTACTTTCATGATATATATTTTGTAATCATGATGTTTGGAAGGGTGCAATAACGATAATGGAATCATGGAATTTCTTGGTTTCATCTCACTTGGAGTGGCAATTTGGTTGTTGGTTTGAGAAAGCAAACCAACCTTCAGTTATTTGAGTTCATCTTTGTAGAGCAGTGTTCCAGTTTCCTATGTGGGAGACCTTTTGAGAGATGGATTCAATTTTCACATGCTTGGTTTTCATGGCAAGTCATCATAGACATTTCACACCATGCATGTATCAGGATCATATGGGACCTTGGGATCATTTTTGGTCTCATTGGTTTCAATTGTGGGGGAAATAAGCAACATTGGAGATTTATTCACCACTTGAGAAGGTGATTGAAATCATAGTAGTGCAGCAACAAGCATGGCAGTTACTCTTGTTAGTTTTGTACCTAGGGAAGTGTTCCCCTAAGTGACTTTAGCCTTAGTCACTTAGAGAGGGGACATAAAGTGACCCTTGCATTAAATGATTTAAGTGAAAGCATTTAATTTGACTTTATAGATTTAAAGTCACTTTTTGATAAATTTAAGTGGGTGAGTGAAATTAATATTTTAGAAATAAAATATGAGCAATTAATTTCAACCATTGATCTAATCTATAATCTGCACTATTAGATTAGAATCACCCTAGGGTTCACTCAAAAAGGCAAGGGAAAGGAATTTTGCCTCATTCTTGTGAGAAGAAGGAGCTGAGAGAGTAGAAGAGAGAGAGATGAAGGAGAGGCACAATTTTTGAGGCACCCAGTAGAAGAGACTTTCGGTGGGCATCAATTTTGAGGAGGTTATCAGCAAGGACAAGGCACAAATATTAAGGAGCAGGTTGGAACAGATTTCGAGACAACAACATTGAAGGATTCCTATATGTACAGGCCATACTATATGGTTTCGTACAACACAAAAATCGAGGCAGTGAGGTTTAGCACGGTTTTTGAGGAAGGATATTATGACACATAAATTGAAAGGTTTTTTTTTGTGCACAGAAATAGAGGTAACTAGTAGGAATGTTTTTTGAGGCATTTAATGCAGACCATACATGTTGTACAGCATCAGTCGTATTATCCGTACAGTGGTACAGTTTTCGAAACAGTTCAGCAGAGGAAAAAAATCAGTGTTTGGTTTTGTTGTTGGGCATGAGAATCAAGGCAAAAAATATTCTTCTGGGTTGAGATGAGTTGGTTTGACATTTTCTGTGTATTGCTGTAAATGATTGAATTCTCCTGAAAAATAAAAATACTCTCTCTGACTGGTTTTCCCCTTTTGGGTTTTTTCCAGGGCCATTGGACAAAATTCTTAGTACTGTGTGTTGAATGGTGTGCATTTTATTTATTTTCTGTCAGTGAAAAAGGAAAGTTACAGCAATGTTTTAAGTCTGAAAATTTTATGTTTATTTCCAGTCATTAATTTTCTGGGTTTGCAAATAAACTGAGACAAATTTTAATTATAAACCGGAGGTTGAAAACTTGAGAAAAATATACATGGTATCAGAGATGAGTGGGGTAGAAAACTAAATATTTGCAGACTGGTAGTCATTTCCAAAATTTAGAATTTTTTTTGTGATAGTAGTACATTTTGCTGAAACTTGTTCTTTGAGAAAATGACTTTCGTTGGGTTGAGAATTGAGGATAGGTTGGATGGGGCAGTGAAATTTGTCTCATGGAAGGCCTAGATTTTACTTGTGTTGAGGGAGACTGAGTTGCAGGAGGAGGTAGTTAGAAACACAACAACAAATCCCCTTGTCATTCCTGCTGCTACAGATGTAGTAGCATTTTCAGCATTTAATAAGAAATATATTAAAACCATGAGGATTATATTAGATGTTGTTAAATACCATGTTATACCTCACATTTTAGCAAACGATCATGTGCATAAAATGTGGGCTGCTTTGACCAGATTGTTTGAGATTTCCAATGAAAATAGGAAGATGGTTTTGAGAGAGAAAGTGAAAGGTATCAAGATGTTCAAAGGAGAGGTGTGTATGGCTTATATTACTAGGATCTCTCCGGTGATAGATGAGCTTGTAGCTGTTGGGGAGGTGGTTACTGGTCCTAAGCTAGTTCATACAGCCTTGAATGGGGTGACTTCACCTTGGGATGTGTTTGTATAGGGTTTGGTGGCTAGAGAGAACTTACCATCTTGGGACAGGGTCTGTGATGATTTTGTTCAGGAGGAGACTCAGAGGGGTCTTTGGCAGTGTAGTGGTTCCACTAGTAGACATGATGAACAGGATGTGGCGTTGACAACAAAGGAAAATAAGAAGAACAAGAAGGGTCCCAAGAAGGGTGGGGCCAATCAGCAGGATGGGTAGAAGAAGGATCTGAGCACTGTAAAGTGATTTTCATGTCACAAGATGGGACACTATGCTGCAATGTGCCCGAAGAAGAAGAAGAGGAAGCAGCAGACAACAACTTCCACAGATGTTGATGACTTTGATGTGATATTTCAGAGTGAGTTTTCATTATGCATTGGGCATGTTAAGATTGAGAGAGTATCTATTCTCACCAGTGCAGATGTTGACATAGAGAGGGTTTTTTCCCTGGTGACAGACCATTCCTACAGTGCATCTACTTCTAGCAATTGGTATATAGATAGTGGAGCCTCAAGCCACATGACAGGTGCTTGTGAAATGTTCTCCAAGATTTTACAAACATAGATAGATGTGGAGGTTGTGTTGGGAGATGACTCAGAAGTCAGAGCTGTTGGTCATGGAACCATTACCTTTCAGAGGGAGTCCATGAGTCCCATGGTGTTGTAAGATGTATTGTATGTACCTGGGATGAAGAAGAACCTAGTGTTAGTTTCCATGATCAAGGATTAGGGTCTTGGAGTGTCTTTCCTAGATGGACACGTGCATATGTTTCCCAAGATTGCAGGAACATCTCTTTCAGTTACCATTGGAGTGAGATGTGGGAAACTGTATAGGCTCTTGTTTTAGCCTTAGCTTGCCTTGGAACTTAACAACAGCAGTGAGAATTATGAGCTTTGGCATAGGAGGTTGGCTTACTTGCATCATCCAGCCTTGGGGTTGTAAGATAGATGGTTACAGGTTTACCGGAGTTCAGCACAGGGCAGAGTGATATGTGCAAGGGGTGTGCTTTGGGAAAGTACACCAAGACTACTTTACCGAGCAGTGATAGCAGGTCAGAAGGGGTCCTTAACTTGATACATTCAGACTTATGTAGACCGATGTATTCTGTGTCCTTGAGAGGATACGAGTATTATGTGTCCTTGAGAGGATACGAGTATTATGTGATGTTCATTGATGACCATTCCAGGAAGACTTGGATCTACTTTGTGAAGAGCAAGAAGTTGGAGGAAGTATTGCAGAGGTTCCAAGAGTTCGAAGCTCTTGTGGAGAACCAAACAGGGAGGAATATCTGAGTTCTTAGATTGGATAATGGGGGTGAGTATACCTCCAAGGAGTTTGATGGATTTTGTAGACAGGAGGTTTTCGAGAGACAGTTTACAGTTCCATATACTCTAGAGAAGAATAGAGTAGAAGAGAGGAAGAACAGGTCCATTGTTGGAGAAGCCCGAGTTATGCTACATGACCAGTCTCTTCCTTTCTTTCTCTGGGCCGAGGCTTGTAACACAATTGTATATTTTCAGAACAAGAGTCCCCATCATGCCATGGGGAATATGACACCTGAGGAGTGTTTCTTAGGAAAGCAGCATGAAGTTAGCCATTTTTTAGATATTTGGTAGTTTGACTTACTCTCATGTCCCTTCAGAGAAGAGGAAAAAGATGGAGTCCACTACAGAGAAGGGCATCTTTGTGGGCTATGATGATACTTCGAAGGCCTTCCATATTTACCTTCCCTCTTAGAGGAAAGTGGTGGTGAGAAGGAATGTGAATTTTGAGGAGGAGTGGGCCTTCAAGAAGCTGAGAGAGTCATAGGAGGGAGAGAAGTAGGTCCTTGCACCTTAGGTTGTTTAACAGGATCCATTAGCATAGCAATGGATCATAGGTTTTTAGGGTTACATGACCACACAGTGTTGGAATAGGTTCACCAGGTTCAGTGGTTTGGCTAGCAGGGTCTTCGGGGACAGGTGATGGGTCTACTATTACAGGTACACCATATAGGGGATCAAGATTAGGATCAAGATTATAGGGTACACCAGCTTTAGGTTCACAGGTTGCTAGGGTTTCCACCTCTGGTATATATTTAGATGATGATCGACCAGTGTGGGAGAAACCTCCAAGGTCGAAGGCACCTAAGTGGCTTAGAGATACCTTAAAGGAAGCTCAGGAGTTTGGGACTCCCAGGGAGGAGGTAAGGTCCATCAAGATGCCTGACAGATTGGGCATGTTGTTGTTGGCTAGTACACGTGATTATGAGCCTTCTACTTTTGAGGGGGCCTCCTAGCATTCGGTTTGGAGAGATGCCATGATGGATGAGTACCATTCCATCATGAAGAATGATGTATGGGATATAGTTTCAAGACCCAAGGGGAAGTCAATGGTGACTTATCGATGGATTTACAAGATAAATCATGTAGAAGATGGGAGTGCAGAGAAGTGCAAATCTAGTTTTGTAGCGCGGGGGTTTTCATAGGTTGAGGAAATTGATTATGATGATACTTTTGCACCAGTTTCTCGGTATACTTCTATCAGAGGATTGATCTCCATTGCAGTGGAAATGGGTTGTAAGATCCATCAGATGGATCTGAATACCACATTTCTCAATGGGATTATACAGGAGGAGATCTATGTTGAGCAGCCTCAGGGATTTGAGATTCATGAGAGAGAGTCTCATGTTTGTAGGTTGAAGAAGGCCCTATATGGGATGAAGCAAGCTCCTAGAGATTGGTACTCCAGGATCGATTCTTACTTGCTGAGTATGGGGTTTCAAAAGAGTGAAGCAGATATGGATATCTAATTCATCATGGTTGGAGATGATCCTCTTATTCTTCTGCTATATGTTGATGACTTTTTTATCACAGGGAGAGAGAGACCCATTGCTGCTTGCAAGAAGGATCTTGTAGTAGAGTACGAGATGAATGATATTGGATTGATGCATTATTTTTTGGGAATGGAGGCTTGGTACGATCCTTGACATATTTTCCTAGGGTAGGGAAAATATGCTGTTGATATTTTGAGGAGATTCAGGATGGAGGATTGCAGGCCTATGTCAACAACTATGATCACCAACAAGAAGAAGCTTTATGCTTATGAGGGAGAGTTGGTGGATCCTACATTATACTGTCAGCTTATTGGGTCATTGATCTATCTGGTCAACACTTATCCAGACTTGTGTTTTGCAGTGAGCAATCTTAGCAAGTTCATGGTTGATCCTAGGAGTGTGCATTGGGTAGTTGAAAAACATGTGTTGCATTTTTTAGAAGGGACAGTGGATTTTGGTTTAGACTACAAGAGGTCAAAGGGGATCATATTGGTTGGTTATACAGACTTAGATTGTGCAGACAGTGTGGTAGACCGGAAGAGCACTTCTATATTTTGTTTCAGTTTGGGCTTAGCAGCAGTCTCGTGGTTTAGTTGGAAGCATAAATCTATTGCATTGATTTCTGCAGAGGTCGAGTATATGGCATCCAGTCAGGCCATCTACGAGTCCTTATGGATTTTCAAGTTGCTGGTAAATTTATTTGGTCAGGATCTGAAGCCTACGGTGATCTACTGTGACAATCATAGTTGCATCCATCTCTCTGAGAATCCAATATTTCATGACCGGTAAAAGCACATAGAGATGAGATATCATTTCATTCGAGACTATGTTCAGAGAGGGGCAGCTATGCTTCAGTACGTTTCCACGAATTAGTAGGTAGCAGACATACTGATGAAATATTTGGGGAGGGGCAAGTTTGTCTTCTTCAGAGACAAGTTGGGTGTGGTGCAGAACACCTTCCTCAGTAAGAGGGAGTGTTAGATTTGTACCTAAGGAAGTGTTCCACTAAATGATTTTATCCTTAGTCACTTAGAGACGGGACATAAAGTGACCCTTGCATTAAATGACTTAAGTGAAAGAATTTAATTTGACTTCAGAGCATTAAAGTCACTTTTTGATAGATTTAAGTGGGTGAGTGAAATTAATATTTTAGAAATAAAATATTTGCAATTAATTTCAACCGTTGATCTAATCTAATCTCCACCGTTAGATTAGAATCACCATAGGGATCACTCTAAAAGGAAAGGGAAAGGAATTTTTCCTCATTCTTGTGAGAAGGAGTTGAGAGAGTAGAAGAGAGAGAGAGCTGAAGGAGAGGCATGATTTTCAAGGCACCCAGCAGAAGAGAATTTCAGTGGGCACAAATTTTGAGGAAATTATCAGCAAGGAAAAGGCATGAATATCAAGGATCAAGATGATACATATTTCTAGCTAGCATCATTAATGGATCCCTATCCACAGAGGTCGTATTGTACGGTTTCGTACAACACAGAAACTGAGGCAGCGAGGTTTAGCATGGTTTTCGAGGAAGGATAGTATGACACAAAAATCGAGAAGGGATTGTTTTGTGCATAGAAATAGAGATAACTAGTAGGCATGTTTTTTGAGGCATTTAATACAGACCATATAGGCTGTACTGTAGCAGCTGTACTGTCCATATAGTGGCACAAGTTTCAAGATAGTTCAGTAGAGGAAAAAAATCAGATTTTGGTTTCGTTGTTGGGCATGAGAATCGAGGTAGACAATATTATTCTGGGTTGAGATAAGTTGTTTTGATATTTTCTGTATATTGCAGTAAATGATTGAATTCTCATGAAAATAAAAATACTCTCTCTGGCTAGTTTTCCCCTTGTGGGTTTTTCCAGGGTCATTGGCCAAAACTTTATGAGTACTATGTGTTGAATGGCTTGCATTTTATTTATTTTCTGTCAGTGAAAAACTGAAGATACAACAGTGTTTTAAGTCTGAAACTTTTATGTTTATTTCCAGTAATTAATTTTCTAGGTTTGCAAATAAACTGAGATAAATTTTACTTATAAAACAGAGGCTGAAAACTTGAGAAAAATATACACCTCTCTGAAATTTTCTTGGAATATTAAGAAACTCAAATTTTGGTAACTCAACACCAACTTCAAAGAATTATACAGAAGCAAAAAGGGGTGAAAGTTCATAAAAGGTTTCCAAAATATGGAGGTAAAGATTATTTGCACAAATTTGTTTTTTATGGATTTGATTAATCCTTTTGGTGTCAGTGGAGATGTTACAGGATATATCAATATGCACAATCCACTTCTCTTTACTTTTGGAACATAAAACTGTAGCACATGAGTGCCACTACTCAAGTTGCAACGAAAGAAAATCAATGAGAAGAACCATAAGAGAGCACTTGGTGCAAGGGAAGGAGTACCAAATGAGGATTCCAATTGGAAATATAATTTTTTTTGCAGCATACAAACTTTTCATTGCTTGAGGACAATCAATCTTGAGTGGGAAGGATTTGTCATGTCCCCAATTAAATAATTTCCAAATAAGACTATTTGCAAATAATATTTCACCAACTTACTAGTTACCTAGGTTGAGATGGAGACATAAATTTTGTAATAAGGGGATATGGGACCCTAAAGGAATTTATTTTACCATATTAACATTTAATTGGGTCACATAAATGATAAATTCTAATAAAATAAGGTGGCATGAATTCATGAAGACACTTGGAAGCTTGTGAAGACTTTGGGTGACTAGATTCTCCGCACGCTTGGCATGATAATCATCCAAATTAAAACACATGGGTAATGTAACATTATTGGATGGTAATTTGGTGTTAAATATCATATAATGAGCCAAGGAATTCAAATTGGTAAAGGATGGTAGCTCCCATGGAAGAGGAAGAGACTATAAGACAAGGTGTGCCACTTGGAAGGATATTCTATGTACTCTATGACAATAAATGATGGAAGATTCTATGACAAGTATGAAAAATTCAGACCTGATTGCTGACATATGATAAATATGACATGCCAGGGATAAAATTATCCACCAATAGGTCAAATTTTGGAGTTATAGGTAGCCATTCGAATTGAGGAAATAATTGGAGTATGAAGAGGAAGACAAGTGTCACGAGACTTACTAATCCACTAAGATGAATTGGAGGAAGCTCATGGAGGGAATTTAGAAAATAGGAGGAATAATGAATTTAATAAAAGGATGTCATAAGGAATATATTTTTATCATTTATTAATTGGATTTTGGAATTTTGGAGAGATTTTGCTTGTCCATTGCACGGTGAGTGTTCACTCTCTCTGCTTGTGAACCAATTTCGAGGGAGTTGGATTCCTTTCCAAGTTGGTTAATAGAGAGACCATTCAGACATATCATGGTAGATTAATGAAGGATTTTTATTTTCATTCTTAAGTTTATCAATTCTAATTCTCATCTATCTCCCCATTCTCTCATTCCTTCTTTTCCATTTCCCCACACTCACAATTGATGGCGCACTTGCTGGAGTGGTTCTTGCGGCTTGCTGAGGATGGTTGATGGAAACGATTTTATTTATGATGTATGTATATGTATTATCATATACATATTATATTTAATCCAAAATATCATAAATACATGTATGAAAGGCTCGCATTCCCCATGCTCTTGAAAAACTAGTTTTCATGGATTTGGATTCAATACTGAAGTAGCTTTATATCAGATTTGTATGAGGACATTTATATGAGTTTAATGATGATGGGGAATCAATATATGATGCATGTATCTATAATATTATTTCCACATTCTCTGTAAGTCAAAATATCAGAGACACATGTATGAAAATCTTGCATACTCATGCCCTTGTATCACTAGTCTTCATGGATTTGTCTTCAACCTTGAAGTAGTTTTATACCGTATTTGTATGAGGGATATTATATGAGTTGGATGATTTTTGTAAATACATATATGATGTATTACTCTGTAATTTAATTTCCATATCCTCTTTGGGTCGAAATCCAATAAACTCATGGGTGAAAAGCTTGCATTCCCATGCCATTGAATCACTAGTTTCCATAACTTTAGCTTCAATCTTGAAGGAGTATTGTATCAGATTTCTATGAGGGATGTTATCTGAGTTTGATGATTTTGTGACAGACATATATGATGTGTTACTCTATAATTTCATGTCCCTATTCTTTGTGGGTCAAAATCCAAGAAATCCATATGTGAAACTCTTGCAATTCCGTGCTACTAATTCACTAGTTTTCATGTATTTGACTCCCATACAGAATGAGTTGTATACCAGACTTGTATGAAGGGATTTATATGATTTTTAATACTATTGGGGAATCCATTGGGATTCTATATATGGTCCCTATATGTCATATCTTTATCTGAACCTTTAACCCCACCTTTCATATGTCAAAATCGAGCTAGTTATGCAATTTCCCATAAGCAATTTCATCAAAAGTTACCCTACAAATGTTGCAAACTATAATCCATTTGTGGAAATTAATAAACATGATTAAGGAAATTCATTGATGTTTGATACTCATTCCCATAATTTGTTCTTAAATTTTGGAGGGTCTTACTTGATTTGGAGAGATACTTTGGCCATCACCCTTGGGGGGATTTGAACATAATTTCCTTGTAATTTTGGTCTTTTTGTCATTATCCTGAAACAAGTTTGTAGAGATATGAAGTCTGATACAAATTATCCATAAAACACCTTGGTATTTTTTAATACTCACCATACCATATCCTTTCAAATTTGGGACCATTTGGTGAAAGTTGGAGCCCTCTAGAGTCGTGGCTAGTTAAGCTCAATTTTTTCCCAGTTTGTGCATTTCTCTAAATTTCTAAAATTGGACATTACACTAGTTCCATAATTTGAGACGCAGACATAAATTTTGTAATAAGGGGATATGGGACCCAAAAGGACATCAGTTTACCATATTCACATTTAAATGGGTCACATAAATGATAAACGCTAAGAAAATAATGTGGCATGGGTTAATGGAGACACTTGGAAGCTTGTGAAGACTTTGGGTGACTAGATTCCCCACACGCTTAGCATGATATTCATCCAAATTAGAACACATGGGTAATGTAACATTATTGGATGGTAATGTTGTGTCAAATATCATATAATGAGCCAAGGAATTCGAATTGGTAAAGGACGGTAAATCCCATGGAAGAGGAAGATACTAGAAAACAAGGTGTGCCACTTGGAAGGAGATTCTATGCACTCTATGACAACAAATGATGGAATATTCTATGACAAGTATCAAAAATTCAGACCTGATTTCTGACATATGAAAAATATTACATGTTAGGGATAAAATTAGCCACCAAGAGGTGAATTTGGGAGTTAGAGGCAACCATTCAAATTGGGGAAAGAATTGGAGCATGAAGAGGAAGACAAGTGTCATGAGAGTTACTAAACCAACAAGATGAGTTGTAGGAAGATCATGGAGGAAAATTAGAACTTAGGAGGCACAATTAAGTTAATAAAATTATTTCATGAGGAATTAGAATATATTTTTATCATTTGTTAATTGGCCTTTGGCATTTTGGAGAGCTTTTGCTTGTCCATTGCATGGTGAGTGCATACTTACCCTGCTTGTGAACCAATTTTGAGGGAGTTGGATTCCCTTCCAAGTTGGTTGATGGAGAGGAAATTAAAAAATTTAATGGGATATTAATGAAGGATTTTTATTTTCAGGTTGAAGGTTCTACATTCGAATTCAAATCTATCTCCCCATTCTACCATTCCTTCTTCTCCATTTTATCACACTCACATTTGATGGCACACTTGTTGGAGTGATTCTTATGCCTTGCTAAGGATGGTTGATGCCAAAGATTTTATTTGTTATTCATGGATCTATAATATCATCTCCATATTCTATATAAGTCTAAATCTCAGAAATACATGTATGAGAGGCTCACATTCCCCATGCTCTTGAATAACTAGTTTTCATGGATTTGGATTCAATATTGAAGTAGCTTTATATCAGATTTGTATGAGGAAATTTATATGAGTTTTATGATTATAGGGAATAAATATATGATGTATGTATCTGTAATATTATTTCCACATGCTCTATAAGTCTAAATATAGAGATACATGTATGAAAGGATTTCATACTCATGTCCTTGTATCACTAGTATTCATGAATCTTGAAGTAGTTTTATACCAGATTTGTATGAGGGAAATTATATGATTTGGATGATGCTGTGAAATAAATATATAATTTATTACTTTGTAATTTAATTTCCATATCCTCTATGGGTAGAAATCCAAGAAACTCATGTGTGAAAATCTTGCATTCCCATGCCATTGAATCACTAGTTTCCATGACTTTGGATTCTATCTTGAAGGAGTATTGTATGCACTCTAGTATGAAAGAAGGCCTACCCAGACTATTATAAAAATGCTCTAACAACCATGTAGATATAACTGAATAAGAGGCAAATTTTAGGAGGGATATTCCAAATATGCTCATCACAAGATTCACAACAAGTACATAATAACCCAATAATTATATGCAACCGTGAATGATTAAAGAACATTAACATATAAAACCATTAATGAAATCATCCTTCAAGCATGACTTCACCCAAATATCAAGAGGGCCTTAAAAGTTCCATACTTAACCTTCAAACCCTATCTAGGGAAGCCCTTTAAATAGAGTGAATGGACCTACCTGAGACATTACATCAACAAATATCCTATAGACGAAGGGAGGGTTTCACCTCAACCCTAAATCATTCAACTAATAACTCCATATCCCTAGGATTAGGCACGGTTCTCATCACTTTCACTTCTGGTTGTTGTATGATATTTTAGCTTAGCATATGTGTTTTATGCTCAATATTATGTGAATTCATATCTCTTTTATACAAAATCAACAAATCATTTAGTGTTAAGTGTGCTTATAACCTCAAAGAGCTGGCATCTTTCCCTAGACACTTAAACTTTGAGGAAACATAATCCTTAAACCGTTAGACTTTATTCTGAATTTGGAGTAGAACATAATTCTAAAGGATTAAATTCTGCTTCATTGAGACCAAATGGTTCTCCTTCAGATTATAGAATGGATGATTCTGCGAATGGACAAAGCCAAAAATGGTTGATATTCTTAATTAAAAATTATGATCCTCTATCCAAAAATGGTTGACATTCTTAATTAATTGGAAGGGGGGAAACTTTTTTAAGAATGACCTTCCTTTAGGATACACCAAGTTCATATGGAATCTACAAATGTATAGAAAATAAATTTAAAGACTAATTTTGGTACCTATTAGTGGTTGGTAATGCCATGAAAGGGAATTACTAATTTCCCTAGTACCTTCATCTATACCATGAATGGAATCTTCTTCCTACATGTTGGATGATGTTTACTGTATTGGATTAGAGGTTTAATGTATTGGATGAATAATACTTATGTGCATGAGTGTTTTTCTTCAAACCCAAACCCTTCTTTATCTTAATATTATTTGCAATAAATAGATTGGAGAATCAACAGGTTATGGTTTCCTAGAGTTTGTAATACTTGCAGCAACCCAGATGGATCTGCACAATTACAATGGTGTACAGATGCTAAACGCTGAATTTTTTTATAGTATAAATTGTTTTTCCCGTTAAATTTGAAACCTATTATTTTACTCTCTTTTGACGACCTCTACAAAATCTCGGAAACCTCCAGGATCGAGGAATTGTAAGGTAAATGAAAATGCAGTATCTTGGCAAATTCTATGACCGCCGGGCTCTAGGCTTGGTGAGGTAAGTGAAAATTCATTTTCACAGTTGGGGAGGTAAGTCAGTTTGAAATGTTTGGTTTGTTTGTTATGTTAAATATTTTTATTTATTTATTTATTATGCTTATTAATTTTTTTTTTTTTATGTAATGTTTTTTTATATTTAATATTTAATGTTTTTTTATATGTAATTTTATATATATATTTAATAAGGAAAACAAACCTAAATCTTAATCCCCTATTGGGAAAGACACAATCATGCACTTAAGATAAGGTAAAGGAGAAAGAGTCAATAAGGGGACCACAACCCACACAACCATTTGATGATGATGATGAAGATGATGGTGATGACGATGATGATGCCGATGATGATGAAGAAGAAGATGATGAAGATGGTGATGATGATAAAGATGGTGATCACGATGATGATCATGATGATGAAGAAGATGATGATGATTGAGATGTTGATGAGGAAGAGGGTGATGACGATGACGATGACGATGACGATGACGACGACGATGATGATGATGATGATGATGATGATGATGATGATGTTGATGATGATGATGATGAAATGGTGATGATGATGAAGATGATGATGATGATGACAATGATCATGATGACGACGATGAAAATCATGATGGTGATGATGATGAATATCATGAAGAAGATGGTGATGACGATGACGATGATGATGATGATGGTGATGACAATGATTATGATCATGATGAAGAAGATGACGACGATGAAGCTGTTGATGAAGAAGATGATGATGATGGTGATGACGATGATGAAGATGATGATGACAATGATGAAGATGATGAAGATGATGATGACGACGATGGAGATGATGATTATGATTAATATGATGATGATGAGGATGAGGATGATGATGATGATGAAGATGGTTACGATGATGATATATATGGTGATGGCGATGACGACGACGATGATGATGATTATTATGGCGATGATGATGATCATAATGGCGATGCTGAAGATGACGATGATCATGATGGTGATGTTGAAGACGATGATGATCATGATGAAGAGCAAGATGAATATGGTGATGATAATGATGATGATGATGATGATGAAGATGATGATGATGACACTGATGATGATGACGATGATGATGAAGATGATGATGATGACACTGATGATGATGATGAATATGATGATGAAGATGATGATGATGATGGAGATGATGATGATAATAAAGATGATGAGGGTGAGGATGAGGATGATGATGGTGTTGATGATGATTATTATGATTATGATTATGATGATGACAATGAAGATGATGGTGATGACGATGAAGATGACGATGATGATGTTGAACATGATGATGATGAAGATGATGACGATGATTATGATGAAGATGGTGATGACGATGATGATCATGATGATGAAGAATATGATGATGATGAAGATGTTGATGAGGAATAGGGTGAAAACAATGATGATGAGAGACGTCGAAAATCCGACTGATTGGCGTCGAAAATTTGACAGAGAGACATCAAAAATTTGATAGATAGACATTGAAACTCTGAGATCGAGGGCATAAAATTTTTGACAAGAGGAACGTCGAAAATACGACTTATTATTCTATCAAGTAAATTTTTTTAATCAAATTTCATAATTTGAAAGTGAAATCTGATGACATAGTGTTTTTTGTCATATTTTGTCGTCAGATTTTGGGTTCAAATATTCATGTGTGTCAATGTGATCTAGTTGCTCACTCTTCTCCCAGTATGGATCCATTCACTCATGGAGACACCATACCTATGATATTTTTTTTTGTATATGACATATATTCAGATATTTCATATCCTCATGAGCTTTGTTACAGAGTTATGAAGGTGCTTCATTAAATTGTGAAGAAGATTCATGGTTTTATTCATGATATGGCAGCTGCACATGAGGGAGATTTTATTGAATATTTTGATGTTATGTGGGAAAGAGTTTGCAGAGATATATTTCCGATGATTGATTATGATTCTAGATCAGAGTATTCTTGCAGCAANCACATGAGGTAGATTTTATTGAATATTTTGATGTTATGTGGGAAAGAGTTTGCAGAGATATATTTCCGATGATTGATTATGATTCTAGATCAGAGTATTCTTGCAGCAAAATACATTCTTATGATGCTCCTACATCATAAAAGGATGGCTATCAAAGGGCCTCTCCACATGATTATTGTCTACAGTGCATTGATGCATCGGTGCATGACCTTGGCATCCAAAACATATTCACTAAGTCCATCACGAAGAAGTTGTTCTTTCAGCTCACTTAAGTGAAGAAGAGGACTTGTTGAAGAAATTTTTTATCATCTCTATCATGTCCATTTTTGAGGGGAGGTTTTGTCACATGAGGTTTTCCTCCTTACCTCGGTTATAGGGACTGATAATTTTTTGTTGTAAAAGGTGACTTGTACCTTAGTTTCTAAGGCCTTAATAAATCATTTGGTATAAGTTGCACTAAGTTAGGATTAAGGGGGGATGTTAGAGAATCAATATACCTTAGTACGATGGTATTACACCTAGGATGCATTTGCATTTGTCTTGTACTTATGTTATATGATCCTACTTAGGTTATATTGATCAATATTGGTCAAATAAGTGTTTTTGGCTCATTAAATAACAGTTGAGGTGCTCCACTTTTGTCATCCTAATAGTTGAGGCACTCTAGTTTGATCATCCTAACATCCCTTGCATTTGTGTTTATTACATACCACTTCTTGCTATGACTAAGGATGGTTGTGTGTGAATGTGGTTGTTTTTTGGTCTTCTTGGGCATTTATTAGCTCCTAGAGACTCCCACTCCCACATGTGTTAACCCATGCCTAGAATTCCCGCATTTATGACTCAGCATGCCTCCATACATGTTCAAACTTGCATTCCCGACTGTTTGGTTAGGTTTGGGAGCCTATTGGTCAACCTACGGGGGTTTAGGTATCAAATCCTAGCCTAACACTTGTATGCATCTGGATGGCCTCCAAGGGCTCACAAATTTTCCCCATTGTATTATAAATATGTACCATACACATATAAAATATGTACACTAATAGAAAGATCAATTATTGGAACCATTCATATGCGCTATTTCATTCTCTTTTGTCATTCTCTTACATATTTTGTCAATAACTTAGATTGTGAATATTTCTCTAGCTACTAGATCTCAGTGTGAAGAAATTCTCACAAAAGAACACAAATCTCCCCATGTCAGAGACATCATGGTGAAATAAAGAGATTCAAAAGAAGATAAGGAGAAAAGTATATTCACCTCGAGAAATGAAGACTATATTAGGCACATGAGATCATCCAAGATAAAGAATAGTATGATGAGAATTCCAAAGAAATAAAGAGGCCTTAGACACACTCCATTTATCTGACACAGTTGAGTGACATCATTAATGTAGATCCTTCTAGCTATGAAGAAGTAACCAAGAATAAATGGAAGGAGACTATGATCAAATAGTACTAGTTGATCAAGTGGGATGATGTCTAGGATGCGGTTATGAGACCTGAAGAGAAGTCCTTAGTGTCTTCCATATGGATCTATGAGATCTACGATGAAGTAGATGGAAACATCGTGGGATACAAGGGAATATTCATAGCACGAAGCTTCTCATAGAAAGAAGGCATAAACTACGAGGATAAATTTGCACCAGTTGCAAGGTACTCTTCCATTATATCCATACGTGGAGGTATGAGATGGGAGATATACTAGTTGGATATCAAGACAACATTCTTGAATGGTGTATTCAAGGAGGAAGTGTACGTAGAACAAACACTTGGAGTTGAGACACATGACATACATACTCATGTGTGCAAATTAAAGAAGGCCTTGTACGAGCTTAGAAGGCACCCATGGGATAGTACATATAGTTAGACGAGGAGCTTGAAGATCACCTAGAGTGATGAAAATATTAACCTTTTCTACAAGGTTAAAGATGAAATCCTATAGAGGATGACAAGCTCACATATGGGTGAAAGAGGAACTTTTCAACAAAGTTCAAGATAGAGGATCTTGGTATCCAGTGACCTTAGATGGATGCATAGAGGATAATTAGCAGAGGAAGCTACTTGTTGCTCTAGTACATAATGTTTCAATACATAGAGTACGAAAGGAAGAGGGGGAATGATGCTCCGCTTTAGAGGGAGTGACCACAAAATATCCTCAATATTGACATGGTATAGTAGGATGGACAACTTCCTTATGGGCCTAGGATTTACTGAGAGTAAAGTGGATTCCAACCTTTAATTCAAGGTTGAAGGTGGAAGACTAGTGCTGATCCTGCTATATGTTGATGACCTGTTCCTGATAGGAGAGGATAAACTCAGGAGGAGACTTGCCACTGAGTTTGAGATGAAATACCTAGGGATAATGCACTACTTAGGCATAGAGATGTGGCAGAATGCAGATGGGATTTTCCTTGGTCAAGGAAAGTATGCAGTGGAGATTCTGAAGAAATTCGGAATATTGGACCACAAGGAGATAGGCACACGTATGGATTCAAAATTGAAGCTTTTGTGTGATGCTTCATCATAGTCGGTTGATAACATGATGTATTGTCAGATGTTTGTCTCATTGATGTGCCTAACGAATATGAGACCATACATATTCTTTGATGTGAACACTTTGAGCCAATACTGACGGATCTGAGACATGTTCACCTAGTTACAATGCATGTATTGAGGTACCTGAAGGGTATAATTAAGTATGGGATCAAGTATCATACGAATAAGAAGACTAACCTACACGATTATGTTGATTTGAATTGGGAAGGAAACACCACTGAGAGGAAGAGCACCTTGGGTTGCTTCTTCAGTTTGAGATATGGTATGATCTACCGGTTTGGCAGGATGCAGTCCTGCATGGTGCTAAGTACAAGCGAGGAACAATATGTTGCCTCTTGCTCAGGTAGTTGTGAGGTAGTATGTTTTTGAATCTATTGTCTAATTTCATTGATCTGAATCACATTTTTGTATGATGTAGAGAGGATCAATGAAGCTCTGGTATGTGATCCAAATCAAGGCCCTTCGAAAGAGGGAGTGATGAATTCTAGCATTATCCAAGTGTAAAATTCCTAGGGAAGTTTGTAGGTTTCTCGGATGTAATAATTCTTGTAAGTTGTCCTCATATGTAATAAGTCCTAGCGAAGCTCATAGGTTTTCCTTGGACATAATTAGTTTTGATGTGATTCTATGCTAGAAATAGTTAGAGTGAAGTTTGAGTACTTCAAAGAAAGACTTGGTGAGATCTAGAACAAGACCTCTCGAAAGAGGAAGTGATGAGTTCTAGCATAGATAGAGAGATAGGTTGTCTCAGCATTAAATATTGATGAATATTGTAGGTTGCTCAGACATAATCAGTATTGTAGGTTGTCCTCAGATGTAATTAGTTCTGAAGAAGCTCACAGGTTATCCTTGGACGTAATTAGTCTTGATGTGTTTCTATGCTAGTAATAACGAGGGACCAGAAGATGCAAATGCATGATATCTCACATGGGAAATGACGCAGGTTGTCTGAGTGGGAAAAATACTAGTGAAGCAAGATGCTGAGACGTAAATAGTCCTGTAGGTTTTCTGAGTGTAAATACAAGTCCCAACGTGATACATGGGTTACTCAGATGTAATTAGTCTTGAGACAAGTTATCCGAATGTAAAAAGAGTCCTGGTGTGGTACGCGGGTTATTCAGATGTAATAAGTCCCATGGTTTGTATGAGTGTAAAACAATCCCTGATGTGGTACGCAGGTTACTCAGACGTAATACACCCTGAAGGTTGTCTAAACAGAAAATATCCCAGATGCAGGTTGTTGAGATGTAATAAGTCCTTGAGGTTGACCTAGAATGTAAAATCCTTGGTGCATAAGGTTGTTCAGTCATAATTAGTCCTTACATATAATCTATATATGTGTGTGTTCCCATGTCGAGATGATAAGGTCATGAAGCACGAGAGGTGCACCTAGCCGATTCTCCTTTACTGGTAGAACACAGGTTAACCGTGTAGAGATGTAATGCACTGAGTGTGCTCCTATGTGACTCTTGAATAGTATAATGTGCAGGTTGTCTTGATGACATGAAAATATCCTAGATTACTCCTATGGTTACAGAACGCAGGTGGTCTACATCTAAGATGTGATTTGTGTGTTTAATTTTTTTTATGCAGGACAAAAGAGATGATCTGGATACAAAAATATAAAGGTAGGATATGTAGGTTATTTCCATGGAAATATAAAGAAGATCTTGGACTGTACCTATGCGGTGATGAAGAGATGATGGTAGGAAACATAGGTTATTGCAGTGGCAATGTAAAGAAGGTCCTAGGATGTACCTACACGATGATCTGATACGATAAGAAGACAATAGGAGACACAGGTTATTGTAGTGGGAATGTAAAGAATGGTCCTAGTCTATACCTATGCGATGGCTTGCTTGTGGATATGATGAATACCTGGATAAGGTCTACACTTAAATCCAACATGAAAAAGGGATGGCTCTTTAGAAAATTCCTATGATGAATAGATGTGATAGATTGGACAAGATGAGGAAAACAAAACAAACGACGATGACCAAATGTGTTGATGATTGTGGCAAGAGAATACCTTCCTAGTTAAGATGGAATGTTGTTGTAATTGTAACTTTAGAATATATTCTGATGTATATTACTATTTTATATTGTTGTACCCCCATCGCAGATGTGTGTTCCTCCTTTGGGGATGTCATCATTGTGTATGGTCACTGAGATAAACCCTCCATTGTAAGTTGGGGTAATATTCCCCATGTTAAATAAAGTAAAATGTATTTATGATTATTCTTAGGTAGTTCATCCCCAAAGGTAACCTGGATGCCCTAGTGGCTGAGTTAACAAATCAATGGAAGAATATAAATAGGGAGGCACCCTCCTCATTTTTCACATTCTTCACTTGCTCTCTCATGTGTGCCTTAGGAGAGAGAGGAAGAGGATGGACATAGAGATGCTGCATAAATATTATTCTTGGGTTATTCTATCTTGTCATCTTATATTTGTTACAAAACTATTATAAGGAAGTTTGCAGGGTTTTCTTCTTTATGGTTTCCCTGATGAAAATATTTGTGTCTTGTATATCTTGTGTATCTTTGATGTATTGTTGTGCTTGTTATTCTTTCAGATAGAGATCCTAAGTAAAATAACTTAGAAAAACTAATAGTTTCTTGGTCATGATAACCAAGTAAATCCTGTAGGTAGAGATAGAGATATCTTGGTTTAGGAACATGAATATTCTTGGTTTGGGACAAATTAGGTCCTGCAGGTGTATTCTTGGTAAATTAACAAGGTGGATCTTGGTCAGTTAACCAAGATGATGATGTGTGATGTCCTCCTCTCCTAATTCCTCAATATGGTTGAGATAGGTTTTTTCCTCAAGGGACTAGACACCCCTTGATGAAATCACTAGCATTTGACCATACGAGCAGCTAGGAGGATCAAATGATCACATCATCTAGTTTGGAATTTCCTTATATGGTGATGATAAAACTTGCAG
Source organism: Pseudotsuga menziesii (assembly GCA_001517045.1). Classification (NCBI taxonomy): domain Eukaryota; kingdom Viridiplantae; phylum Streptophyta; class Pinopsida; order Pinales; family Pinaceae; genus Pseudotsuga; species Pseudotsuga menziesii. The sequence continues at coordinate 177,962 of LPNX010907978.1, forward strand.
TTACTATGGGACACTTGTGGAGACAATGCATTAGGATAAAGAAATAAAAATGGTTGTTTACCTCACCTTGTTGTTACATCTATGGTATTTTGGGTAGAAGGGTTGTTTACCCCAACTTGTTGTTACACCTTTGGTCTTGTGGGTAGAATGGTTTTCTTTCGATTTTGTTGTGACATCTCTTGTTGAATTATGGTTAGCATTATGTTTGGGTCGGTCTTGTGTTGACCCCTCCCTTGTTGGTCCTATGTGGTAGCACCCCCTTTTGAGTGTGGTAAATTGACCCTTTGTCTTGTCTTATGAAACACTCTCATAAGACATCATAACTTTAAGTTATTTTATATCTGGTAACCTTGATTTGTGTGATATCTTGATCCTTGTAGAGTAACCCTTAATTAAATTAATAATTAGAAGCTAAAACCCTCTAGAAGTCCTTAAAGGGTTATAAATACAAGCCGAAGCATTCATTATGTATGTATATCGTAGAGAAGATCTGAGATCTAATTTGCTTTGTGACTGTTCAAGAGTTTTGCTGCACTTATGTGTATGACGTCAAGTGTTTAGAAGGACAATGCTTTTTTTTCTGTGGAAACCCTATGTTTTTAGGGTTTGTTCTTGTGTGTCATCTTCCTTCTTGATCATATTATAGGTTTTTTTCCTCCTTAAAGTCTGATATAAGGTCTAGTTTATGGTGTGTCACTAACCTATCTGATCATGTTGAGGTATGCTTTAGGGTATCATTGCCTTGTTGGAGGGTGTTGTTTCTTATTTGAAGGGTGATTCTACCTTATTTTAAAGATTCATCTCCTTTTTGTGAGGGTTTTTTTAATGACCCAATTCAAAAATTCCCAACAAAGTCGTAATTTGGGGAAATATTGCCTTAACTAGTTTTGACTCTAGGGATTAGAATGGAACACGATGGCATTGAATTTGGTAGGGGATGATATGGGGAGTATTAATACCAATAAAATGAATATTTTATAAATTTATGATAGTATATATGCATCTAAAACTTCATTTGGGAACATTGAAAAAATGGTAAAATTACTAGTAATTTGTGATGCAATTCCCCTTAGGGTGTAAGCAGAAATGGCTCTCCAACTCCTATGAGACCCTCCAAATTTATAAAAAATAGTATGGGGAATGTTATTAGGATTCATTTAATGTAATTTTTTATGGTTAATATTTATGCAACAAATGTGTAAAGCTTCATATTCGAATGCATAAATTCAGTGATATTTGCTTAAGGGGAATGACATGTAAAAGCTAAACTTCGACTCACAAATGGTGTATATAATGGTTCAGAACTTAGAATAATGAATATTTACCATTAAAATAATATTAATATATCACTTTAAACATAAAAAATCATATCTAAGTTGCAACATACATCAGATATACAACTCCATTGAACTGGGAAATTAACACATGGAAACTAGTCACAACAAAGCTTGGAAATGTGGACATTTGCATATATATTTATGCTGATTTTGACTTGTAGATATGATGGAATACATATTATAGAGCCATAAATAATCAACCCATGCTTGGGAATCAACTGGACTTAATGGGGTGCAACCACCGTTTGCACAAGTGCACCAACATAGAGAAATATGCAAATATTGAAGTGGGGATTAAGAGAATGGGAGAAGAGATGGGTCAAGAACAGTAGAAGAATCCTATATGTAGTAAAAATACTCAATTAATCTATAGATGAGAGGTCAGGGCAGAGTATACCACAACCAACTTGGATGAGAATCTCACTCTCTTGAAATTGGCTCACTGGTAGGGTAAGTGAGCACTCACCGTGCAATGGACAAGCTAGTGCTTTGCAAAATGCCAAAGGAAAATATAAAAATGATCAAAATCCATTATAATTCCTCATGACATATTTCTATAACCATCCTAATGTACTTCGAGTTTGAATTCACTCCGATAGGATTCCTCCAACTCATCCTTGATGTTTAGTAACCTCCATGACACTTGTCCTTCTCCTCAATCCTTCATCTTCCTCCAAATTCGAATTGCTTCCACATAGCCCCAACTGCACCCTCTTGGAGGCTATTTTTATCCTTGACATGTCATATTTTCATAGGTCTGCAATCATGTTTGAAATCAGGTCTTACTTGTCATAGAATCTTCCATCATTGTTGTCATAAAACACAAGGAATCTCTCTCCAAATGGAACCTAGTTTCTTCCTAGGCTCTTCCTATTCTATGGGGAGTTACTCCACCTGACCCATTAGAATCCTTTGGATCATGATATGTGTCACATACCCCAAATCGCAAAAAAATTATATGTTTAAGAAGACATTATATTTTATTTTTATTGTAAAGTTGTGATTATGGACCAAGTGGGGTCAGGGATGATTGTAATTAATTATGTTGAATATTTTATTAATTAATAAATGAAAGAAGAGACAAACAACTTAAGGAGGCTGTTAAATGAGTGTTTATTGGCCACTAGGTGGAATAGACTAGGGTGAGAGCAAACTGACACATGGCAACATCCTCAACCACTTATAGCTGTTGCAGGGGGAAACTTCCCTAATTTTGTGGTCATGTTCCCCAAGAAAGTAGAATAAGAGAAAGTGGCTCATTAAGAGAAAAATTGACCAAAATACCTAGGCATGCTTATAAATACCCATTGAATTCAGCAGGGGGCCATTAATCTTTACTTGTGGAATTTCTGAAGTGAAAAGTGTGCACAAGATATTCGATGGAGGGGAAAGGAAAAAGTGGTTTGAGTGTGAAAGATGTTTTAGAGAACTAGTGCAACTGATTTGCTGAGTTCTTTACTGTAGAAGGCTAAAGTATTATTGTTGAATACTTCTGTGGAGTTGCAGGGGTTTTATATCCCATTCTCCCACCTAGTGCTTTCAACCAGGTGGACCAGTGGATAGGCTCGGGCATCCTAAGACAAGAAGCTAAGCTATCTTCAGGAATTAGTTGGGTGGAACGAGATCCTTAGGCTGTTGTCTCCTCTACAAGTTGCCAGGTTCTAAAATGTTATTTTATTTTACCTTATGCAAATACAAGTACTCGAATGAATGAAGTTAAGATATATTTATTGTTATGACTGGATAAGTTTGTTTCTACAATTTAGACGGTGTAAACCTGATTTATTTCAAGAAGTTACTCGTTAAAACTATTTGTATAAATGTTCTAGGGTTAGATTAAATTGTTTAATTGCTGAAATACCTGCTTGTATTTTTCCACTCGTATTAAGACGAAGTACTCTAGTACAGTAGGTGTGTTAGAAGGATGATTATATCAAGTTAAGATGTAATTGAAATCTGTTTATTTAGAAATATTTTACTGTTCGTTTATTTAAGGAATGATAGTAAAAATTCCTTAATCCTAGAATCCTTTTTCAATTATATATATTTATAAATGTTTCTTTTAAATACTTTACAGGATTTGTAAATTAAATTTTACTACACAATTTTGTAACTATGTTTAAAATAACATATCGTTAAAAATATATATATATATTTATAAACTACTATAGAACAGTAAAGAAAGTTACTAGAAATAAATTATACTTTATAGATACTAAATTGTAAATATGATAGTAAAATACATAATATTAATAAACTATTAAGTTAAGTACTTTAGAAAAGAACACCAGTAATATTAATAATATTATAAATGCGAAGTAGTAAAATAATAAGTAAAGCAGTGCTTTAAGATATGATTATATTAATTGTAAAAACCCTAAAAATGTTAGCATAACATTCATCCAAAATTCTATCAAAGATAAAGAATTCCTCTTTTTATCCGAACCACATAATGAAAATAGAAACAAGAATGTATTAAACTTTTCATATTATTTTAAAGGAAAATACTCCAATTAATTGCCTAATGACTTTGCCGACTGTCATTTTTTTTCAACATCTAATTATAAACAGAATTTATATATAAAATTAAAAACAAAGTATAAAAGAGAAAAACAGTCATGTTAATATTTAAAGGATCAAGGTAACCTTAGTCGAGTTTAGGTTACAGCATGGAGCCTATTGACCAAGAAAGTCCCTCCAAATGCGTTAACTTGTAACATAATTAATCTTTTACAAACATATATAAAATCTATTTTAGTAATAAAAAGATTTACTAATTAAAAATTATTTTTTTAAAACAAAACTCAAAGCTTTCATTTTTAACAGAGTTTTATTAATATATATTTTTATTTACAATGTCCTTGTTTTTATAAAAACAAAAAGAAACTGTTAAATACAATATCACCATTCCATACTTGGAACCGTAAAGCTTAAGACTAAAATGAGAGCCATTTTACTTTTCTTCCAAATAAGTCTAGGGCCGAAGTGTTATCAACCTCAAAATTAAATATTTAAAACTATGAGTTTTCTAAACCGTATTGTATCCATTAACCATCTATTATAACAGTACTAAGCCATACGACTTCTTAAAATATCAAAGCAACCAAACAATAGTTACGACTGTGAAACTTGCCATTAAGGAGAGAAGATTTTCACACAACCTCGCCATCATAGCCATACATATATTTGCTGAAGGGAACCTCATGGTCTAAAACTGAGGCTTACCCAAAGCAATGTGTGTAGCTGTTAGCAGTTCAAACCCTGTAGCTCTTCAAGTAAAACACTTCCACCTTTAGCTGTGCGTCGATGAGCTTCACCTACGGCCACTTTGAAAACAAACAGAAGAAAATCGTTAGTGTTATGCTCATAGATAAACACTTGATATATATATATATATACAAACACAACAAAAGAAAATTAAAAGACTTACATTGCAAATTCAAGAGCTTATGGCCATGATGAAAAAACCAGTTGACCCACTCTGTCAAACGCTTGGAGCTTACCAAAGAAATCACAGCTTGAACGTCGAGAACTAAAAACCTTAATTTTACAATAATGGCTGAGGACTTAAAGTATGCAATTGCCACAACTGAGGTCAAACTTTAACTATTAGCACAAACCCCAGGTCGTTAACCTGATAACCTATCATCTAGCTCGGAGTTTACCACTTTGGAAAGTGTCACATTCTTTTTTTTTCAGACCGGTGAACACCTCCTTCAACCTGCAACACGACTCTTGCTTCGGAGGCCAAGAAGGCCGAGAGCCTGGCAGCTCTACCCTTCTCTACAGCTAAAATAACAAACACTCATGAACTCAAGCGATATTTTAGGGTAAGGTTGGATTTTAATGCTTAGGGTTTTTGCCTTAAAACTCTCTCTGTGGATTTACTAACACATGGTTTCCACTAGCTATAAGATCTTTTGGGACTTGATTTAGTTCAAGCAATGCGTTAAACCCTGCATAAGATGTGTGTTGTTATTTTTTTTATAATTTATGATTTAATAAATAATTCATGTAAACTAAAGATTGTTATGGTAATAATTTTATATATACATGTTAAAGTATAGCTAGGATAATAGATTTGTGCATATATCGTTTAGGATTAATATAAATACTTTAAATTTATATATGTTAGGTTAAGCATATATGTTATGCCTTGTTTCCAAATGAACATGCCAATATATAAAGGACATGCTTTATTTGTAGTTATATGCCTAGATTTAGATTCTTTAAATATAGATAATATATGACTTCTAAAACAATAAAAATGATGACAAATTTAGAACTTGGAAGTTCTAGGTCTGAACCAATATAATGTTCATAGATATAAAATAAAAATATAGAAAGAAAATAAATTTTCGGTACCTTCAATAACCAAGCTCTTGATGATTAATAGACCACATCACACCTATAACTTATTTTAAAAAAAAGTCCCCTAGCAATTTTTTTCTGCTGTCGAAGAATAATAATCTTGGTACTGGAACTGGACGTAAAATATTACCTATAAAATACCTGTAAAAACATCATTGTTCTCCATTATCTTGAGAAATATAAGTAAGCCTCGGGAAAAACCAAAATCCCCTTCAGTAAGACAAGAAAACAACTTTTAAAATCACATACTTACTAGAAAGTAAACAGTAGATCTCATTTCATTATTGCTCTAACTAATTAACTTTTTAGACTAACTTTTTAAAAACACATTTTGGATGCTGTTAGTAACAAATGTGTTTTGAATTAATAAGGAATTATTTAATCTCTCGTATCAGTTAGTCTAAGATGTTAACTGTTAGTTTTTAAACTAACATCTTTAGGCGACAACTTAACTTTTAATGTCGCATGGAAAAATTTTAAATTTTTATGAAATTTTGGTGTGTTACAATATTGTATTTGAGACCTCTACACCTTCCAAGAACTTTACAACATTCATCATTTCGAATTTGGGGTTAAGACATGACATGTGTAAGGAAGATTCTAGCCACCCAAGGTCTCCATGAGCCTCCAAATGTCCTTATGAATTAATGCCACTTTATTTTATCCATATTTACTATTTGTATGACCCAAATTAATGTGTAAATGACAAACTAAGGTTCTCTTGGTTCCCAAAGATCCCTTATTGCTGGATTTAATTCCTCCTCCCCAACCTAGGGAACTAGTAGGTGGGTGAAACATTGTCAACTAGTAGATTCATTGGGATGGGGACATGACAATCCTCCCCACCCATTATTTCCTATCCTCAAGAAATGCCAAGTTTATATGCTGCAAAATTTGTTCATTTTCCCAAGTGGCTTCCTCACTAGTGAAATCCTTCCATTGTACCAAATATTCTTTTATTGTTCTGGTTATTAACCTTCTCTCCCTTGTTCTCAATATTTTGTCTAGAATGAGAACAATATATCCTTCTTAATCCAAATAAGTTAAAGTATATGAAACTGAAATATGATTCCCTATAACCTTCTTTATACATGAAACATGAAATACATTATGAATTTAGATTCCCATGGGAAGCTCCAATTCATAGGTCACTTCTCCAACCTTACGAATCACTTTGTAGGGATGATAAAACCTTGCTTTGATATTTTATGAACCTTTACCCTTTATGGTGGTTTGTTTGTAGGGATGAAATCTCAAATACACCAAGTCATTCACTTGGAAATGCCTCTTCACTCTATGTTGGTCTGCATATTATTTTTACTAATTTTGAGCTACTTGCATGTTTCAAAACCTTCAAAATTTCTTAACTTTATTCAATCCAATACTTAGCCTTTGGAGATCTACTATCACTAAAAATTTGTGTTGGATGGTATCCGTACTGGGGGGTTGGGTACATGAACCAGTACCAGGTACATGTACCAGGTACTTGGGTACTTCAATGGTACGTCCCCATCCGTACCCAACCGTACCCAAATCCAATCTCATGTATTGAGTACTTCATGTATGAAAACAAGGTACTTGTGTGGATTTTGGTACGTCGTACCAGGTGTTTGGGTACGCGACCAGTATAGCCATTGGACATTTTATCTTAGGTCATTGTTCAGGATGAGTCAATTTGCAAAGTTTGAAGTTCAAAATTTTAAAAATTAAATAATAAAACACTAAAATACATGTTATGTGGGCCCTTGCCCCTTACCTAAACCGGAGCAACACTTCATTTCTCACTGCTAGTGCACTGTGCTCACTACTACAACGACGATGTGATAGAGGAACTTAGTGATTCTAATGACATTGATCCTAAGGTTGTTGATGACATGGCTTGAGGAAGCCAAATCAACTATCTTGTTCATGTTCAATGTTTACTGTTTTGAACTTTCTTTTTCATGTCTAAAAATGCCTTTAGGCAAATTTTGGATGTAGTATGCAAATGAAGTTTGAACTCATGGTGTCATGGACATATAATATTTTATGTTTTTAATTATATTAATATAACTTCAGTCTTCCATTTGATATCTACTATGAGTCTATCTCATATGATTTATCAAATTTAGTATTTTATGTTTCAAATTTTCAATGCGAATGTTCATATGAATCATTGAATTTAGAAATATCAAATATGCATGTATGATGTGAGTGTGAAATGTTTTAATTTTATAAAATTCAACACACACACACACACACACACACACGCACACACACACACACACACACATCTACAGTACCCCCGACGTACCCAAGTACCATGTTTCAAAAATTGGCATCCCTGTCCCCATCCCCATACCAGTACCTATCCTTGTACCCATGTTTCCTGTAAACTTATCCAAAAATATATTCAATAAAAGTGGATGCATCATAAACATAAATTTCTTTAAAAGGAGACATCCCAATGGACATATGAAAAGTACTATTGTAACAAAACTCACCCAAATGAAACCATTTTATCCATGCTTTCTGCTTCCCACTAACATAGTTCCTTAAGTATCCTTCCAACCATTAATTCGTCCTCTTTGTTTTGATACCAGTTTGGGTATGATAACTTCTGCTAGATGTAAAAATTTTCCCCACCATTTTGAAGAGTTCTTGCCAAAATATACTAAAAAATATGCTACCTTTGTCACTAACAATGCTCTTAGGAAGTCCATGCAATCTGAAAACTTCTTTAAAAAATAGTTCAGCCACTTGTGCAGCAGTGAAAGTGGTTTAATCAACAAAGAAATGAGAAAATTTAGCGAGTCTATCCACTACCAAAAATATGAAATCCTTACCAAATACTTTGGGAAAACCAGTTATGAAGTCCATGGAAATGCTCTCCCATTTTTGTTTTGGAATAGGAAAGGGATGTAAGATACCAATTGGATGAGTGTGCTCCACTTTATTTTGCTGACATGTGTGAAATTCATTAACATACTTCATAACATCATCCTTCATCCCTTTCCATGCGAATCTTTCTCTCAACATTCGGTATGTTTTGAAGGAATCAAGGTGACCAGCTAAAGGAGAATTATTAGCTTTCTTTAAAATTTCCTCCTTCAAACTCTAACTAAGGACCAAATTAATTCTATATTTGTAGTATATTATTCATTCAAACACCTTATACCTATCATCATGGTTATTCCCATAAAAAATTTCACAATAAAACTTATCCTTGGCATACTCTACTTCTAATGTGGCTTTCCAATTTTCTAGATAAGGCATCAAATACCACATTATGTTTTCCCTTCACATATTCACTATCAAAGTCAAATTATTGAATCCTACTCACCCACTTTTGTTTCCTTTCATTTAGATACTTTTGAGTGAGGAAGTACCTTAAGTTGTTATGGTTTGTTTTGACCACAAATTTGTTTCCCACCAAGCATTGTCTAAAATTGATCAAAGCATGCATGGTGGATATCATTTATTTATCATAAATGTATTAAATATTCTCATGAGTCTGTATCTTCCTACTCTTAAAGGCTATTGGGTGTTGTCCTTGTTTTAGGACTACTTCAATTCCCTCTCCTAATGCATCACATTCCAAGACAAATGGTTTAGAAAAATTAGGCAAGGATAGAATATGACAGTTTCTTATTACCTCTTTAATTCTTTGGAAATCGTTTTCAATCCCTTCATGCCATTGGAAAGAATATTTATTTGTCAAATGAGTGAGAGGCGAAGTGAGTTGGGAGAACCCCTTCACAAACTTTTTATAGTAGGTACAAATTCCAATGAATCCTCTCAATTCAATGATAATTTTGGGACAAGGCCATTTTACAATGGATCTTATTTTCTCCATATCCACCTTAAAACCATATTGACCAATGATGTGTCCAATATACAAGAGCTCTATCAAACCAAACTCACATGTTGACAGCTTAGCAAACAAAGATCGATCATGTAGAATTTTTAATACATATTTTAGATGATGCAAATGTTCCTTCCAAGTTTTACTGTAAATAAGAATGTCATCAAAGAAAACTAGTACAAACTTACGAAGTTTCTTGTGGAAGATATTGTTCATGCGTGATTGGAATGTAGAAGGTGCATTTTTCAAGCCAAAGGGCATGGAAACAAACTCAAAGTGACCATAGTGTCATCTGAAAGTCGTCTTTGATATGTCTTCTTCCTTCATTTGAATTTGATGATAAACAGATCTAAGGTCAATATTTGAGAAGAACTTGGCTCCATGGAGGTCATCATGAGCTCATCATTCCTTGGGATGGGATATCTATTATTCACTGTCTTCTTATTCACTTTTCTAAAATCAATGCACATCCTCAAAGTTCCATCCTTTTTCTTTACCATAACAACTGAAGAAGCATATGGGTCAGAACTAGGCCTTATGATATCCAACTTTGAGAGCTCTTTAATGGAATCCTAAATCTCATCTAGAATCCTTTTGGGGTGTCTATAGGGCTGAATTTTGATAGGTTTTGTTCCTATATCTAACTCAATGATATGCTCCACTCCTCTGTCTGGTGGTCTTTTTTGGGGAAGGTCTCCAAAAACCGTCTCATACTTACTCAATAATTGTTCTATATCCTTAGTATTATTGAAAAACTTCAAGTGAGGCTTAGTATGTGTAATAAACATTCAACATCCCATTCTATGTCTCCACACCTCAAGATAGACCTCATGCTATGAGAGGACACCACTTGATTTGGGTAAATGTGCACTCCCCTCAAGAAGAAGGGTTTCCCTTCCTATTTTTTGAACCTTATCTTAGGGACTTACTAACTCAATGTATGCTCCCCTAAATAATACAACCATTTTACTCCCAAAACCACATTTATATCAGCCACATTCACTACATAAAAATTGTCAGCAATAATATGATTTCCTAGAGTAACTTGAAGCTTTGGAATCCATTTCGTGCAGTCCATAGAATTATTACTTGGAATGATGACTATGAAACTATAAAAATTTTCAGCTTGTAAATTTCTCCTCTCCACCAAGGATTCATCTATGAATTTATGAGTGGATCCTCCATCCACTAGAACTGTGACCTTTGGGCCTTGTATGTTACACTTGAGCCTCAAGGTGTGGAATCTAGGTACACTTGATAGTGATGCAATTTTTTCTGTATCAGGAGTGGGATGTTATTCTTCTATTGTTTCATACCCCTATTCTTGGGCTACAATTATTTATTATTCCTCCTCCTCCCCCTCTTCATCATCTTCAGAAAAAAAATCAATTTAGTGTGCCTTCCCCTTGGCGCATCTATGTCCTGGAACCAAGGTTATTGGCATGTAAAGCATAGATTATTTCTTCTAAGTTCTTCTTTTATTGGCCCTCCTTTATTTTATTTGGTAGAGTATTCCTTTTTTACATGGTTTATTACCTTCCTTTAACTTGGAAGGTAAATTTGGCTTGGGAGGATATTTGGTTCTTCGAAATACATTATGCAAATCTCTTGTCAAATTCATGGCATCCTTCAATGTGGATGGATTTTGTGATTTCAAGATACCTCTCAAAGGTTCTGTAAATAATTTAGTAAATAATAAAAACAACCTAGATATAGATAAATCAGAAACCATTACTGAAATATTTTCGAACTCTAACATATATTCTTCAGGAGTTCATACTTGCTTAAACTGTGCTAGTTCTTTGAAAGGAAGTTCAAGGTATTTTCTCTCAAATATATCCATTAATGCATTGGAGAAACCATCATAAGATAAAATTTGATCATGTACCAAGGTTATAATACAATGCAACCACCAATCACTAGCTTCCCCTTCAAGAAGTAAAATGGCAATTTTCAATTTTCTTCAACCATAGGATTTAACTGAAAAGATAGACTTGATTTTTGCAACCAAGCACTAGCAGACATTTGTGAGGAACCATCATAGGAAGGAATATTTACTTTTCCCATGGTGTACTTTAATTCATGATTAAAATGAGGTTTCCTATTCTCATTTCCTCCTTGCTTAAATTGAAGAGAGGCTCTAATAAACTTATCAAAAGGTAGGACTTTCCTACATTCATCACTTAGTTTCTACCAATAATTTGTTGCTTCTCTCACATCATAAGTAGTGTAAGGTCCTTCTTTGGACTTTAAAAACTTAGGTATTGCATGTATATTCTGAACTTTGAGCTCATGAAGTCGGTAATAAGGTCCAATATTCAAAAAATGGTTTCCCCATCGGTCTTCCTCTCATAATGGGGTGAACTATTACTACTCCCAGGTGCAGACTTGCCCCCAAGTAGGCTAGCCAACAATTAGAATCCTTGCATAAAATTTTTGGTCATTCCTTCATTAATTTTTTAAGGTCCTCATTTTTTTATTTGTCATCCGTATCTCCCAATCCTAGTTTTTCCTTAATCTCCTTCTATAAAGAACTAACTTCTCCACTTCCTCCCCTTTCACTGTTAAGGTCTCCAGTCTCATTTTCTAATGGAAGGAGGTCATAATAATCTAGAAACATGAATATAAACTATAACAGGTGCTAATATTATTCTCTTATACCACTTTAATGACCCAATTCGAAAATTCCCACAAAGTCAAAATTTGGGGAAAAAAATTGACTTAACTAGTTTTGACTCGAGGGGATTCAGATGGAACAAGAGGGTCTCGAATTTGGTAGGTAATGATATGGGGAGTAATATGAGAAATAAATTTACTCTTTTATAAATTCATGAAATTTTATAGGAATCTGAAACTTGATTTGGGAACAATGGAAAAAATGGTAAAATTACTAGTAATTTGTGATGCAATTCCCCCTAGGGTGTGAGTAGAAATGGCTCTCCAAATACTATGAGAACCCAATAATTTGTAAAAATGATTATGGGGAATGTTATTATGATTAATTTAATCTCATTTGGTATGGTTAATAGTTCTGCAACAGAGGTGTAAAGCTCCATATTCGAATGCATAAATTTAGTGATATTTGCTTAAGGGAAATGGCATGTAAAAGCTCAACATCGACTCACAAATGGTGTATATATTAATTAAGAAAATAGAATAATGAATATGGAACATTAAAATAATATTAATATATCACTAATATCATAATACATCATATCCAAGTCGCAACATACATCAGATATACAACTCCATTGAAATGGGAAATCAACACATGGAAACTAGTAATAACAAAGCTTGGAAATGTGGAAATTTGCATATGTATTTATTATGATTTAGAATTAAAGAGGATGGAATACATATTATATATCCAAAAATAATTCACCCATTATTTGGAATCCAATGGACTCAATTCGGCGCAACCACCATTTGCACAAGTGCGCAATCATAGAGAAATATGGAAATATTGAAGTGGGGCTTGAGAGAATGGGAGGAGAGATGGGTCATGAAAAGTAGAATATTAATATATGAAGTTAATAAAATACATTAATATCATAATTAGAGGTCATTGTGTCCTCTCCCACAACCAACTTGGATGAGAATCTCACTCTCTGAAAATTGGCTCACTAGCAGGGTAAGTGAGCACTCACTATGCAATGGACAAGCTAGTGCTTTCCAAAATTCCAAAGGAAAATATAAAAATGATAAAAATACATTCTCATTACTCATGAAATATTTTTATAACCCTCATAAGGTCCTCCAAGTTTGAATTCACACCCATAGGATTCCTCCAACTCATCCTTGATGTTTAGTAACCTCCATGGCACTTATCCTTCTCCTCAACCCTTCATCTTCCTCCAAATTTGAATTGTTTCCACCTAGCCCAAAATGAGCCCTCTTAGAGGATATATTTAACCCTGAAATTTAATATTGTCATAGGTCTACAACCAGGTCTTAAATAAGGTCTGAGTTATCGTATAATATTCCATCATTGTTGTCATAAAACGCAAGGACTCTCTCTCCAAATGGAACCTAGTTTCTTCCTAGGATATTCCTCTTCTATGGAGAGTTAATACTCCTCAAACATTCGAATCCTTGGGCTCATGATATTTTATTTCAAATATATTCACCTTCCAAGAACTTTCCACCACTCATGATTTTTAATTTGGGGTTAAGTTATGACATGTGTAAGGAATAATCTAGCCACCCAAGGTCTCCATGAACCTCCAAATGTCCTTATGAAGTAATGCCACTTTAGTTTCTCCATATTTATTATTTTTATGACACAAATTAATATTTAAATGAAAAAATAAGGTTCTATTGGGTCCCATAGCTCCCTTATTGTAATATTTAATGCCTCCCCCCCAACCTAGGGAACTAGTAGGTGGGTGAAAAATTGTCAACTAGTAGACTCATTGGTATGGGGACATGACAATTTAAAGGCTACTGTTTCCTTATTTGATGGTATTTCTTCTTGTCTAGTGTCTCCATCTGTGTATGCTACTATTTGAAAGGGTAGGCACTTGTGTGTACTTTTTTTTGGACTGTGTTGAGAGGGCTACAACTTGTGTGGATTGATTTTGTACTGTGTTGAGAGGGATGATACATGTGTTGACTATTATGATCCTTTTGTGACTTCCACTAAGGTTTATTATGAGGATTTAGTATTCTAATTTTAGGTAGCATTGAGTATTCATGTATAGCGTTGACTAGAAAACAAGATGCTTGGACTTGAAGCAGTTATTGGCTGCCTCATTTGATGGTTTGGGACTGTTTTGACTATGTTGTACCCTCTCTAAGTTATTATACCTACTTATGTACCTTCCTAACCCTATTCTCCTGTACTCTTTCTCTCTCTCTCTCTCTCTCTCTCTCTCTCTCTCTCAGGTATGTGCATACCATCATATAAGGGTCATATATTTGTTCTAGTTATTGAATTTCCTTTGAGAGGAAAGATTTGATTTGAAAGTCAAATATGAGTAGAACGAAGGTCATCACCGTGATATAAGTTATCATATCTATTTTAGTTAGATTTTATTTACTATTGTCCTATTGCTTATGATTTTATTTCAATATTATTGTTTTACTATTTATGATTTTTAGTAGTACTTTTAAAATGTATTTCTATAGCTATTATATTTTGTTTCAAATCCTGATGCTAACATAGTGATCCTTAGTGATTTTTAAAGTTGAAAGAGATGAAAATGATATTTTAAAGTACATTTTTGTTAAAAATCCCTAACTTTAGCATGGTATTAGATCTTAAGGTTTGTAGCTAACTCTGTTTTTGTAGCCTATCAGAGTCTATAGAGATCCTAAGGTAGGGGTATGAGCACTAACCAACTTGACCATAGGGATTTCTTGATAAAAGTCATCAAGTTGGTGGTAAGGGTTTGAATATGCCATCCTCTTCAGTTAAGTCAGAAGACATGCTTGAAGGATCCACAAAATTCAATGCTTGGAAATATATGGTTTTGAATATCCTATAGGAAAGTGATTTGGATTATTAGGTTACTAGGGTTGTAGAAGAGCCCACAATTAATAAAGGAAGATCAAATTTAAAGAAGAAGCAAGCCAAGGAAAAGATAATCATTTTACTTGTTAAAAGATAATTTGATGCCAGTAATAGCTCCTCTAAGGATAACTAAAGAGTGTTTTGATTCCCTATAAAATATCCATGAGAAGAAGACTCCTGACCAAAAGAGGGTTTTAAAAAAGCAGTTTCATTCACTAAAGATGGAGAAGGATGATTATGTTTCCACTTTCTTATCCAAGATCTCTCAAATAAGAGATCAAATCATGGCCATTGGGGTTAAATTAGAGGATGATGACCATGTGTAGACTACTATAGATGGTATTCTTGTGACTTGTGATACATTTATGATAGGATTCAGAGAGATTCAACCAAGTTTTGATAGGTTGTGGCATGATTATTTAGAAGAAGAAGGAAGGGTTCATAGTAGAATTGGGCCTCCCACAGAATATGATCATGCACTTGATACCAAGAAAAATAAATGAATAGGATTCCTTGAGCACAAGTACAAAGTTAAGGGACCTACAGGTAAGTGTTTTAATATGTCAAAGGTAAGGTGTTATAACTGCACCTAGTTTGGTCATTTTGCAAAGAATTGTAAGAAAAATCCTCACAAGAATTGGTAGAGAAACAAGTACCATGCCTCAACTACTACAGAAGAGGAAGATCCACAAAGAAAGAAATTAAGAGATGAATATCAAGAAAAAAAGAATACTAACTGGTTTCAACACTCTCAAGTTCCATCTCAAACTTGACAGATTCATGGCGGATAGAAAGTGGAGCCTCCAAGCATATGAATGCATTTAGGAGGGAGCCTATTAAGAGGCTTCAAGGGTGCTCCAGTGTGAGCCATGTCATTGATTCAAAATAATCCACTTATGAGGAGGCAACCAAACTTCAAGTTTGGAAAGGAGCTATAATAGAATATCTCTAGTTAATAATGAAAAATGATGCATGGAAAGTGGTTTTCATAAAACAAAGGAAGTCAGTTGTAACTTCCATGTGGATCTATAAGATCAAGCCTCTTGCTGTCAACTAGTGTTTTTTGAAGCTCTTAGAAAATATTGTGTTCCATGATAGGTTGAAACACATCGAGAGGAAGTATCTCTATGTCAAGGACATGGTGTAGAGACTTCAGTATGTACTTTCGAGAAAAGCTTAGTGTTGCTGAGAATACTCGTCTTGTAGAGAGGGAGTGTTAAAGTTAATGTAGTTGTGAGAGTCATTCTCTGGGAGGATGGAACCCTATTTAGTTAACCATCTAGTGTAAGTCCCCTAACAGATATCTAGTTCCCCCAACAATATATTGGGGTTCTTGGTGTGGAGGGACCAAGTAAGTCAAAGACATGAAAAAGTACCTAGCATGTGGCTAGGGCCCCTATATCCCTCTAGGGAATTCTGGTTAGGGACTAGACAATTTATTGGTCACAAGGACCAAGAAGATCCTGCAGGTAGAGATAGAGACATCCTGTTCTGCGACCAGGAATATTCTTGGCCTGGGACCAAGTAGGTCTTGCATGTGTATTCCTAGTAAGTAAACTAGATGGATCTTTGTCCTTGAGATGGTTGAGCTAGGTGGTTTGCTCAAGGGGCTGCCACCCCTTGATGGAATGAATAGAATTTGACCTTAGGAGCAGTCAGTAGGATCATAAGATCACATCATCCAATTTGGACCTTCCTTATATGGCGATGATAAAAATTCCAGTTATTATGGGACACTTTTGGACCACATACATTAAGATAGGGAGATATAAAAAGGGTTGTTTACCCCACCTTTTTGTTACACCTTTGGTCTTATGGGTAGAAGGTTTGTTTACCCCATATTGTTGTTACACCTTTGGTATTGTGGGTAGAAGGGTTTTCTTCCAACTTTGTTGTGACACCTCTTGTTGACTTATAGTTAGACTTGTGTTTTGGTTAGTCTTGTCTTGAACCCTCCCTTGTTGGTCCTATGTGGTAGACCCCCATTTTGAGTGTGGTAACTTGACCCTCCATCTTGTCTTATGAAACCCTCTCATAAGACATCTTAACTGAAAGTTATTTTATCTTTTGTAACCCTCATTTGTGTGATAACTTGACCCTTGTTGAGTAACCCTAAAATCAGTGAAGACTTAGGAGGTAAAATATTGTAAAAGTCCTTAAAAGGTTAGAAGTAGAAGCCTAAGCATTCATTATGTATGTATCTTATTGAGGAGATATGGGATATGATTTGCTTTGTGTTTTTTCAAGGTTTTAGTACACTGATGTGGATGACATTAATTATAGAAGGTTGCTACTTGTTTTTTGTTGATATCCTCTACTTTTAGGGTCTATTCTTGTGTGCCATGTGCCTTATTGAACCCGTCGGAGGTTTCCATCCTCCTTAAAGTCATATCTAAGGTTTGGTTGAGGGTGTTTCTAACCTGTCTAATCCTGCTAAGTTTTGCTTGAGAGTATTGTTTCCTTGTTGGAGGGTGTTATTTATTGCTTGAAGGGTTCCACTAACTTATTTGAAGGCTTTCGCTACTTTTTGTGAGAGTTCAAAGGATTTCCTTTCCTTACTTGAGGGTGTTTATGCTTTTCTAGGGTCTCCACCTGTGTATACTACTATTTGAGAGGTCTTCCACCTGTGTGTACTATTGTTTGACTGTGTTGAGAGGGATGTTACCTATGTTGATTGATTTTGGAATCTGTTAAGAGGGATGATAACTGTTTGTACTATTTTGATCCTTTTTGTGGCTACCACTAAGGTCTGTTATGAGGCTTCCGTTTGCTGATTTGAGGAAGCATTGAGTCTTTTTTTCTAACATTGAATAGAAAAGAAAATGATTGGACTTGAAGCATTTATTGGCTGACTCATTTGATGGTTTAGAACCGTTTTGAATTTGTTGTATGCTTTCTAAGTTATTATACCTACTGATGTACCTTCCTAACCCTATTCTAAAATGATTTCTCTCTCTCTCTCTCTCTCTCTCTATCTCTCTCTTTCTCTCTCTTAGGTATGTGCATACTTTTAGATAAGGGTAAGATATTTGTTCCAGTTATTGACTATCCCCTGAGAGGGAAGATCTGTTATGAAATAAAATTTGAGTATAAGGAAGGACTTTCCATCTCATAAGTTACGAGATCTATTTTAGTTAGATTTATTTACTACTTCCCTATTGTTTATGATATTATTTCAGTAGTACTATTTTACTGTTTATGATTTTCAATAGTACTTTTACACTATATTTTACAACTATTATATTTTGTTTCAAATCCTAACTTTAACATAGTGATTCTTAGTGAGTGTTAAAGTTGAAAGAGATGAAAATTATATTTTAAAGTACATTTGTTTTTTCTTCTTTTTGTTTAAAATACCTATCTTTAACATTAGTACCATATATTCACATAATTTCTTCTGCCTTCTCTTCGAATCTACATTATTTTTATATTTTAAGTTGTAAGTTGTGCTTTCTTTGCACATGAACTTCTTTCATAAACTTGGCGATTGTCTTGGCACCTGCACTTTTAGTTGATTACAACAAACTCAAAAAATCTATTAATCCCTTAAAATGGTGACCTTTTGTATACAATTGAAATGACATTTTACTCATAGAACTATTCACTAAATTATTATATGCACACTCAACATGTGTAAAAACTATGTCCAATTTCTTGGATTCTCTCCAACCAAGCGTCTCAATAAATTTTCCAAAATTATGCGTACAACCTTAGTTTGGGAATTAATTTGAGGATGATATGTTGAACTAAATTGTAATATTGTTCCTAATTTATGTGTTATGTACCTTAAAAACAAAATAGTATGTACCTTAATATCATTATAGGAAATTCGGATTAGAAATAACAAAATACAGCAAGATTTTAGAAAGAAGGAAAAATTACCACAACAATAGATAATTATGATTTAAACCAAATATCACAACAACAATTGTTTTATTGATGACAATAATGTTCACTTTCTTCTTTGAGCGGGATAAAGCAGAGCGCCAAATAAAATATACTTCCTAAGACATCTCATTACATTGCTTCTAATTTCTTATGTAGTTATATATAACCTCCTAGGTATTTTCTAGAGAATGAACTTTCTACTTCTAGTTCTATCTAAATTCCTAGATACTTGTTAAAGAAGAAACTTTTTAGTAGACGGAACCTTCTAGATACTTCCTAGATAATGAATCTTCTAGTTGGTAGAACCTTCTAATAAGACTTCATATAAGTATTACTTTTCATACTAAATCTACTTTATGGGTTTTCTTTAATAGAAATGGCCTCGATACATAACATCCTATCTATCTACTTAAGTGGTTAAGGCAGTAACTAAATTGCAAAAATTGTCCCTAACTTCTTCCACAATGTCCTCCAATAATTCCTTAGAAACTTGTTGTCCTTGTATGAGGTGGTGGTCTTCGACAAACCATGTAATGAAAAACTTAAAGAAAAATGATGACTGTGTCATCCATTAGAGAGAATTTGAGGTCTAAAATGTGCCTCTTAAAAAAAATAGTTAAAATAATAAAATAATATTATAAATTTGAAGGAAAAGATAAAAAATTGGTTTTTGTTTTCGTATTTTCAACTTACCTTCCCATGTTTTTAGTCAAATTTCAAGTGGGAGAAGTTGTTGGCTGCGGAATTCAATTTCGCATCCAACAAGTACCTAGTCTACATCCTTTTGATGGACCCCACCCCATGAAAATACAAATTTCATTAAAAAATGTGTTACTTTGAAGTAACACATGTTTTTAATGTATTTCACATTTTCATGGGGTGGGGTCCATCAAAAGGATGTCAAAGTAACACATTTTTTTAATGTATTTAGAATTTTTCATGGGGTTGCATCCATCAAAAGGATGCAATGTCAGTACTCGTTGGATGTGGAATTCAATTCTGCATCCAATAAGTGTTGCCACTCAAAATTTGAGTAAAACCATAGGGAGATAAGTTGAAAATATGAAAACAAAAAATATATATATTTATGACAAATATGTCAAGTTAACCATTATGGTTCACTCAGTTTCTTGAAATCATATTGGTTATAGAATTCCAACGCATCAATGGATCATTTTCTTATAAGGCCCATTTTAGATTCCAAATTTCCTCTAATGATCCCTCTTCTCACTTGGGAGGAAATGTGCCTTCTTTGAAATTCTATTAACAACCACAAAGATAGTCACTACCTCCCCACATTCTTGGAAATCCAAGAAAAAAACCTATGCTTGAAACCTCCGATGTTCCATTGAGTACAAGTAATGTCATATACAATTTGATGTTTGGATTCTTCCCTTTGCACGCTAACAAAATTGACAACCTGAAAGTCATTGTCTTGTCCACTCCAATGTGACCTCTCAAGCCAACTAGTATGCAAATAATTGATGAGATTCTCCCTCATCGATTCTCTTGGAATACATATCCTATTATTTTAAAACAATGATCCTTTCTAGATGAAATAATCCAAGTATGTTGTCCTTTCTCCATTCACTAGTTGTTTCCAAGCCTTAGATGCCTTTGAAAAATCAACTTTTCATACAACTCTTTCAAGATTTCAACCCAACTACCTATATGTCCATATTAGTTACCCATGTTATTTTTAGACTCAATGCATTGATAAGTATATTGAAATTTCTACTTATGTAATTTATCCCAAATGAATAGATTTACAAGAGCTCCACCTAGTTCATGTGCAAGTTTGATTCAATTTTGCTTCAATCTTAATGAACACTAGAGCTTGATATTAGTGTAGAAAATAAATTCTTTATGCAAAAATTAGTGTGTCCACTTCTTCAACCCTTAATTGATCACATAAAAATCCTAATCATACGTAGAATACATCCTCTTGGCTTCATTTAACTTCTCACTATAGAAATATATTGGATTTCCTTGATTAATTATTGCTCCTACCATTGTGCCACTTTCCCCATAGTTTAGATTTTGTAGCTCATAGGTACTTCTACACTTATTGTGCCTAGCTGCAAGGGTCCAAGCAAGATGTCTCATTTAAGTGACTTTATAAAGTTAAATTTAGGATCTTTTATGATTTTGGAGTAAAGCGACCTTTTCGAGAGAGAATCGATTTTAACATAGTTTCACGACTTAAGTGACTTAAGTCATGTGAACTTGAGATTAAATCATAGCCATTTCTCTTGTGAGATAAGACTCAATCTTGACCATAGAAGATGGAGAGTTGGGACAGTTACCCTAAAATGGAAAATAAAAAAAGCTTGAATGAGACTCATGGTGGCACACATTCCAAGAGATATTTTTGGAGAGTGGAGCATGCTTTGTGTGAGTGGAATGATTTCCAAGAGAGACCAAGGAGATAGAGATAAGAGTGAAGAAGAGGAGGAGCAATAGAGAGGGACACATATTTCAAGAGCATTTGTAGGGCACACAAACCAAGGAAAATTACAACACAAGGATTAGTACCATACATATTCTGAGAGGGCCATAAAAGCATTCAATGCAAGCCATATAACAAGGTGAATGCACAAAAATCGAGGAAACTATTTTGGCACGTATTTCAATGTATTTTTGTTGTGAAGAATATTCACCAGTCCATATGGTTTGTATGTTTCTCAAGATCATATTTCAAGGAGTGTTTTTGTTATTGTACAATCCATACAACTATACAAAATTATGGGCACAATTTTCTAGAGGGTCAGTGAGGACGATTTTCAATATGAAGTGGCCTGCTGCTTAGATAAGTAGAATATGCTAGTATATTTTTCACTGTTGTTGCAATCTCAGATTTTTCCTAAATTCTCAATAATACAAATCTCTCTTGATTGGTTTTCCCCTTTGGGGTTTTTCCTGTAGGGACATTTAATCAAAATTTCAAGTGTCTTATGTGTTGAATAAGACTGTTGTTTGTTGTTATTTTTCCATTGCTATAATTTTTCAGTTTACTTAGAATTAATGTTTTCTCACTTAAAGTACAGTTGTAAATGTGTGGCTATTGAAATAATACTGAAATTAGAGTGCTGCTAAGTGTTTGTTATAATGTCTAGCGTATTTTGCTAACTTACTGTTAGTGTTTTGATAAGATTTTAACAAACAATCCACTTGAAACTATCTACCAAAATTGGGTAAAGGAAAGTTATTTTTCTTTTCAAGAGATGAAAATTATGTTTCCTTTTCATTGTCCATTCAAAATCTTCCATTTATCATACAATATGATAGCGGTGTGCAAATCCCACTAAAATTTCTAACAAACTTTCAATAAACAATGTTGAACCATGAAAGGTTCTTACCTCGTATGTGCTCTTTAGTGTCATCCATTTAATACTTGCTTGGACCTTTTTTGGATCCATCTTTAATTCTCCTTGAGCTTCAAAAACCACAAGTATGCCACTTATTCCTGCATGAATGAACACTTATACAAATTAATTAACAACTTCTTCAACACTTGTTGCACATGCTTCAAATGCTCCTCATTCGCGTTGTTGAACATGGGTACATTGTCAACCTATACAACCAAGAATTTTTGTAAGAGTGGATTCAACACCTCATTCACTCATGAATGTTTTGGGTGAATTTATCAATCTAAATGGCACAACCTTCCATTCATACACCCCCTATTTTGTCTTGAAAGTGGCCTTCCACTCACTAGCCTTTAAGATTCTAATTTGATGATAATTTATTGTCAAGTCAACTTTTGAAAAATACCTTGCACCACTCAAGCAATCCATTAAATTATCCATTCATGGCAATGGGAGCCTATAATTAATGGTTATCTTGTTAGTGGCTCTTGAATCTGTGCACATCCTCCATTGTTCTCCTATATTTGGCAGAAGTGGAATGGGTACCACAGATAGAACTAAGGTTTACTTTATCAAACCTCTATCCAACAAGTCTTGAAATTTCTTATTTACTCCTACTCTCGTAGGTGGTGTCAATATATGTAGTCATTTTTCCGAGAAAATTGAATTTTGAATCCAATCTATTTGATGAGATATGCCCCTCATCAACAGAAAACCAATCTAAAAATCAATTGAATTTATTTTCTCATATTCACATAACAACTCCTTTGCTTTAGCAAACAATTCTGGTTTGAATTCAAATTTTCTCCCTTTGAAAATTTTGCATAATTGCAATTCATTTTCTTCATTTGTTTTAAGAACTCTTTTATTGAAACCAACATAGCTCTGTTGATATTAATTTTTTTTCCACCTTAATTGGCTACAACTCGAACTCCTTAGCATTCTAACTATATTGGTGAGTGTTTTTCCTTCCACCACGCATCACATGTTCGACGAACATAGGATATATTTAGAAGAACGAACAACTTCAACAATCTATCACATAAATATATCATAGACCAACACACCAATTTTTTTATGTGCTTAAAACCCTCAAAGAGGGAAACCGTCCATGACTCTATCCAAATAGTTACTTGAGGAAACATAGTATGTAAAAGAAAAGAAATATTACAATAATATTCCCACAATCATCAAGAAAATGACCTTCCATGCTCTTTAAATAGAGATCATGGACCATTGAGTTTTAATCAATATATCAATGGCCTTTAATATCAAGGTGAGGTTGAACAATCATATTACTCTCTATGCATAGAATATATTGTGACTGTCAAATTACATATGTACAAATTCATACTAATGCATAATAATGAAACACACTTTACCTATATATTCATTATACAAGTTTATCTTAATTATCTCCCACGTGTATTGATATCCTAACATTCTCCATTAAGAATAACTTGGGATAGGATTGAAGGATTTCAAAAAGTGACACTATAGGATAAGGAAGGAGGCATTAGTCTAGCCTACCCCACCTTATTGAGAAATTTTGGAACTCCTAACATATATAGAAGTTTAGAAAACTTTCCTTCTATAATAAAATTTGTGAAGATGTCTGCAACTTGATCATCTCTAGAGAAAAATATCACTTTGAGAACATGACTGTGAACAAGCTTTCTGATGAAGTGCATGTCTAGCTGAATGTGTTTATGGTGCTAGTTTTGAACTATATCTTTAGTGAGATTTATGGCATTTTGATTGTCACACTAAAGGGTAGTTGGATGCTGTTGCTCAAATCCAGATCCTGAAATAATTTGTTGAAGCCACAAGGATTCTTGACTTGCATTAATTGTGGCTCAATACTCTGCTTCTGCTAAAGAAAGGGAAATAGCTTGTTGTTTCTTACAATCCAAGGTGACATGTTCGAAACCAATACTAAAATCATAACTTGCAGTAGAATTATGATCACCAAGGTTGCTGACCCAATCTAAATTAGTGAAACAAACAAACAATGGAGCCCCCCTTAAACTGTAATGAATCCCAAACTGACCTATACCGCAAATATATTGAAGTATTCTTTTTTATAATTTCCAATGGATTTCATGGGGTGTTTTCATATACTAGGAAATGATATCGGCATCAAAGGAAATATCACGATGGGTATGAGTCAAGTATAAGATACTACCAACTAGTTGATGATACAAAGTGGCATCTACTTTGGTTGAAGTGCAAGTAGTAGAAAGTTTGACTCCAAAATGAAAGGAAGATGAGGTTGGTTTACAATATTCCATGTAAAAATGATGAAGAAGGTCATAAGCATACTTAGACTGAGAAATAAAGATTCATTCTTTGGTTTGCAAGAATTGGATGCCAAGAAAATAGTACAAATGTCCTAAGTTTGTCATTTCAAATTTCTTCTTAAAGATGGATTTCACATGGGATAAAAGGTTATGTTCACTACCAATAAGAATAAGGTAACCAGCATAAAGAACAAGGATTCCATGAGATCATTTCATACTTTCTTGGGATACACATTGGTGTCAAAATGACATCTAGAAAAACCAGTGTCAAGGAGAAGCTATCCATTTTGGCATACTAGGATTAAAGAGCTTGCTTAAGGCCATATAGAGTGTTACCAGATGAACTAGAATGGCAAGTCACCGATAATAAAATGTAGGGGAAAGTGACCACTGTCACCTTACTCACTCTTCCAAAAATACTTTGGAGAGTCACAACCTCCAAGGGGAGAGACCTTTTGCAAGATGCTTGGAAAAGAACAATAATATCGTCTGGAACAATGTAAGTGACCAGTGCCTTCTATTGAGTAAATTGAGGAGTGAAAAATACATACTATAATAAGTATGGGCCTTGCTAGTGAAAATCAGTATATCTATTTCATTCAACCAATGTATGTAGTAAGAACAAGTATGGAAGTAAAGTTATGTCAATATAGAAGTGGTAAGGAAACAATAAAATAATGTATTGACACAATGATTTCAAGTTTGGAGCATTTATCTACTAGAAAAATAAATCATTCATTCATGCATGTTATGCATCCATGTATTATACACTTGCAAAAGATCAATATATCTCATGGACAACTAATGAAACGTTTACAAGCCAACCACTTGCTAATAAGCAAAGTGCAAATCAATAGTGGACAGTCTAGTTTTGAGAGCAAATAATCTATGCAACCGTGAACAAAATGTAAATTACCAGTAGTGGATAGTATGAAAATGACCAATATGACAATTATTGATGTTCCTACAATGATCCTATCAAATTAGTTTTACCTCTAGTAGCATAAGCAATTTATCACAACCTAATATAGTTTCCTTCATAACTAGTAAACAATAGCTAAGATCATCCTTTATGCTTCCTTTCCATTAATATTAATTGGAATGGAAGTTTGGTAACCCTTCAATGTGTTTTTTGTGGTTTTGTTTTTAGTGTTTGGGAGTTGTCCTAGTTTTGGACATTCTACAATAAATAACAACTCTAAGGGGGACATCTAGGAGAAACCCTAAAGGGTTTCTACAACCCACAAAGGACTATGCAAAAGGAAGGTCGTGGCCTAAGGAGGATGGTTGAGGCGGTAAGGAGAAATTCCAAGGTGGAATAGGTGGAGGACGAGGGTGGATGAGGCCCTAAAAAGGGGAAGCTGAGGCCTGTAGGGAGTGGCCAAGGAGGTAAAGGAGGCCCAAAGGGTAGACTGAGGGTAACAAGGAGAAGGATGACCCCTAAAAGGGAAGGATGAAGGTAGATGGGGAGACACTGAGTGCTGGAGAGGAAGGGGGGAGACAAGGAGAGAGGGTAGGAAGTAAGGAAAATATAGGAAAGGTAGAGGGAAGCGACTGTTTTGTGGTTAATTCTTAGGATTTTTAGGTTTTATTTAATAAAAATGCAGACTTACACTAAGCTAATTCTACCATGAGATGCATTTATAAACGTATGCCAATACAAAAGAAAGGGAAGATAAAGTGGATGAGAATAAAGCTAAGAGGGTTTTAAGGTTTTACCCGATCCCTAGGGAATCAAGGAAGGTGTCCAACCTTCCCCTTGAGAGGTATCTTCCAACTTTTTGTCCAAAAAAATATATATTTATGGGCCCAAACCTAGAAGGACTCCTTATAAGGGACATTATTTAAAGAAACAAGGTGACAAAGGCTAATAAATGACCTAATTCAGGAAAAATGCAGCATTAATGGCTACCATTCAATCCACAAACAAGCATCATCCATCAAATTTGAAAAAAGATAGATCAAGAAACAAACCCTAGATAACTACTTGTGCATGTGTTTAACAAAAAAATATTAGCATCACCTTTGTAAGTGCATGGACCAAACATACTTCAAAAAATTGTCTTCAAACTAAGAGAAAAATACTTCCTCAAGAGGCACACATGTCTCCAAGAACAAACTACTCCAAGAGCCCTAGTAAGGGTAAAATAATAGCATTATGTTTGTCCCACTTGTCTTGTGTTCAAATGATGCGAGGATAGGCTTATTTATAGCCTTCTCACTCTCACTTTACAAAAATAACTAGGCCTACATGCCTTTAAAATGTCAATTTGAAATTATAAAATGTCAACTTAAAGTTATAAAAAGAATAATATAAAATAATCAAATATGCGGGTAACTTGGGGCATTTTACCTAGATTTTACCCCAAAATGACTAAGATAGATAAAAATGAGCAAATCACTCCAAATTGAAGGATAGATTAAGTAGGGGGAAGGCGTCATACCCATCTAACCCCAAGAGTAACGATAATCCCTCAGATCCCCTCCTCCCCACAAAAAACGTGGTAGTATGACCTAGTAAGGAGATGATGCCATCATCTAAAAAGGCCCAAAAAAAGGAGGAACTATTATAAAAGAGGGCCAAGAAGCATTAGAGGAAATTTGAGGTCTAAACTGGGCCTCCTAAGGAAAATAATAAAATAATAGTTAAAATAATAAAATAATAGTTATTAATTTTGGAGGAAGAATGAAAAAAACTACTTTTGTTCTT
The DNA here is from genome assembly GCA_001517045.1 of Pseudotsuga menziesii. Classification (NCBI taxonomy): domain Eukaryota; kingdom Viridiplantae; phylum Streptophyta; class Pinopsida; order Pinales; family Pinaceae; genus Pseudotsuga; species Pseudotsuga menziesii. The sequence continues at coordinate 205,292 of LPNX010907978.1, forward strand.
ATTTTCGACATATTTCCTTGTGTTTTTACTCAAATTCCAAGCCAGAGACCTCATTGGATCATCACATTTTTTTAGGTATTTCTTGTTTTTGGGGTAGTGGGTTCTATCAAAAGTATGCAGTGTGGATACTCGTTGGCTGCAAAATTAAATTCCACATCCAACGAGCTCTCCCTCTCGGAATTTGAGTAAAAACACAGGGAGATATGTCGAAAATACAAACAAAAAAAGCAGTTTTCTTTTATGAAAAATATGTTAATTCAAGCATTATGGTTGACTCATTTTATTGAAATTCTATTGGTTCTTGAATTCCAACTCACAAAATTTATTTTTGGTGCGTTTTCTTATAAGGCCCATTTTAGACCCCAAATTTCCTCTAATGGATGGATGAGGTGACCTAGATGAGAGGAAAAATATTCAAATAGAAAACACTATTACCGAAGTAGTAAATAGAGGAGAAGTTCATGTGACCTAGTGAATTTCCCCTAGGAACCCTGGACACCAACCCCAGGGTTAGAGAACCTTAAAAAGGGAAGTCAGTAGTTCCATCAATCCATAATAATCTTAAAGGAAATACCAAAGGGTTTGGCCATGACGATGCCTCAAAAGTGTTGGAAACATCCCTATCCTAGCTGAGAAAAAAAAATGCGAACCCCCTCTCTCGAGAAAACAACTGAAGGTGCACTGGTACAGATGCATCGTAACATATAGATTTCTTAAGGTGGTATACAAGTATATAGTCATTTTAACATAGCTAAGAGGTTGTTCCATGTAAATTTATTCTTTCAAATCCCATGCAATAAGGTGGAATTGACATCCATTTGATGGAACTCCCATTTATGTGAGGTGATAAGGGAAGAGGCAGATGGAGTTAATTTTGGTGATCGGCGGAAAGGTTTCATTGTAGTCAATTCCTTCAACTTGGAAAAATCCTTTTGCAACTAACATTGCCTTAAGTCATTCAACACTTCAATTTGATGCATACTTAGTTTTATAGACCGATTTAAATCTAAAAACTTTTCTTCCTTTCGGAAGAGGTACGAGATCCCAAGTATCATTCATCATTAAGGAGCAATATTCTTCATCCATAGTTATGTTCCAATCTAGATGTCCTAAATATTCTAAAAATGTCTATGGATCATGGTTCTCTAAAACTTGACAAAAGAGAAGAGCATCATTGGAACTGTGAATGTATTTGATGCTGATATTTGGGATCACCGGTAAGATCACTAGTTGCTTCATATGTTGTACAGAGCCATTGAGGAAGTGGTTGTATTGGTGCAATTGGATTAAAATGAGCAAGCGGAGGTGGATTTCTATCCTCTTTCAAATCATAAGAAGTAGATGAAGTGGGAAATTATCATGGAAGTTGGTATTAGAATATGGCATAAGCATCAGAGATGGCCCACATGCCACAGATGGCACAAAAGTTGAATTAGGATTGCAATCAGAGATATTTTCATCAAATTGAACATCTCTTCTAATAAATATATCATTGGAATGTGGTTGAAGAAGTATATAAAATTTTACATCTTTAGAATATCCAACAAATATGCAATTTCACGTTTAGGATGTAATGTTTTTTTGTTTTTCATTAGGAATGTGAGCCCATGATTCACTAACAAATACACGGAAGTGGCTAACTTTTGGTTTAATGTTACTCCATGCTTCTTCTAGTGTTATATATTTCAAATCCTTGGTGGGAGTGTGATTGACTATGTAACTGGAACGATTAATAACTTCAACTCAAAATTGAAGACTTAATCCCTTAGTTTGGCGCATACAATTAGCCATTTATTTTAATGTGCGATACTTTCTCTCGATAACACCATTTTGTTGTGGTATGTATGGAACAATATGTTGCATTGAATTCCATGTGTAGTGCAGTAAGTGATAAATTTGTTGTTTACATATATGTTATATTTCATAAGATTATAGCAGTATATCTTAATTGAATTTATAAATAGGATCACTAGAAGATAGACAAAGCACCGAACAATAACACGAGTATTTTTCATCTGGGAAACTCAAATGGGAGAAAACCCAACAACCTTCATCTAGAGATAGTAATTCTAAGATCAGAGTACAATGAAGAAGAAAGAGAAATATATGGAAAATATTTCCAAAGATAGAGACCATAAAACATTATTCTTCTGCAGTATATGCGAGCTTCTCTCTTCTGCTAGAAAACTGTGAACTTCTCTGAGCTGCTGTGTAGCTGCACTCTCTCCCAAAAAACTGCAAACTTTTCTAAGCTATTGTGTAGTTGCACTCTCTCCCAGAAAATTGTGAACTTCATCGAATTGTTATGTTGTTCCTATGTGTAATAATGAGGAGGGGAACCTCCCATTTATACTATTTTTCCTACCCATAATTTAATTGGGCCGAATTCACTTGGGGGAGAAATATAATTTTAAATTTCATAATTTTGATTTTATTTCTTTTATTGCTGGATTTTCACCCCAAGGATTACATTTTTCTTTCTAGGGTTTGTATGAATGATTAAAACAAGTTCAACTCCTGAAGGAGGACACTAATAATAGATTTTGAATTTGCATAAACTACAACACTCCCTCTCAACAAGGTATTCTTCGGTCTTCATCAACATCATGATCATTTGGGTTTCATTTGTATATCCATACTGTCTCCATCATCTCTAAATGCACTGAAGGTTGTATTTATGAATTTATTCTATCTGGATGGCTAAGAGAAAATATTTTGCTACCTATCGGTCTCTATTACAGATGGAATACTTCCATACCTGGATAGAGATCTTGGATGAGGGTGCATCCATGGAGGTGGGCTATAATTTATGGCAAGGCAATTTTAGAAAACAACAAAAAAATGCACCCTTGATTGAGGTCTTGATACCTCGATTGAGGGTTTACCACTAGCTCGATGGAGGTCTTGATACCTCGATCGAGGGTTTACCACTAGCTCAATAAAGGGTTAAATAAAACCTCAGTCAAGCTGCTGACCTCGATCGAGCTACCGACCTCGATCGAAGTTCTTGTTAATTTTTTTTATAAAAGGGGTAGCTGACAACCAAGACCATTTTCTCATTTTTTGCACAGAAGCCCCTTGATCGAGCAACTAGAGACCTAGACCAAACTCATGCACCCATGGAGACCTCGAGCAAGCTACTGCGCAAGACACACCCACACCTACCTTTCACCACAATGTCGAAGTAGAGAGGTAACACCCAAACCTTGTGTTTTGAAATTTAAATGGATTTTTGTTTTAAAGTTTTAAAATTTTAGGTTAAAATTGAAAAAAGTCATTGTTATAGATGTTTTAGGTTAGTTTTTTTAGTTTAATATGTTTGAAATGTGTGCCGGCAAGCAGAAATGCTGCCGGATTTTTATAAAATTGTAATTGAAATCTGTTATTTATTTAAATTTTTTTGTTTTGTTTTATATATATTTTGTCAACCGGTAGCGTTTATGTTGCTAGTTTAATTTTTAAATGTGTGCCCGACAAGAAGAAATGCGGCCCAAATTTTTTCAATCCTCCAAGAATAAACAGAGGATTGAAAAAATTCAAATTTGTTAAATTTAAAATTTAAATTTCTAGTTTGTATAAATATTTCTATCAACTGGCAACGTTTATGTTGCCGGTTTAATTTTGAAATGTGTGTCGGGTAAGCAGAAATGCTACCCAAATTTTTTCAATCCTTTGAGAATACACGGAGGATTGGAAAAAATCCTAACCCTAGACGCGAGACAATCATGAACCTTAAACCGACGTAAGCATTTATCTAAACAACCCATATATTTTTCTTTAAATTTTTTGATCATATATATTCAAATTTAAATATTTAAAAAAAATGTATCTATATATATATATATATATATATATATATATATATATTTACGAGTTTACAATTATGCTTTGTAGACCAAAGCTTACATCATTTCTAGTTCTTAACTGTTTGAATTGTTTCAAACAGCATACAGAAGCAAAATTCTTCCTGGTATACAAAAACATTTATGAGGTTCAAGAGTATCAAGACCATATTTATTTTGGTCTTAATTATTTACTGCTTTCCTTTCACATTGACTGAGTTGAGCAATTACTATATCCTCATAAGGCTCATAGTGGAATGTAAAATAGGACAACTTCACCTTCGCCTGAGACCTCTCCTTCTATGATCCCTGGTTGGATAGCTAAAGTCATTTTAGACAGTGTGTCTGCCCCTATGTTGTACTCTCTGTAGATGTGGTTGAAATGTATTGTTTCAAAGGAGGGTTGTAAGGATTGGATAGCCCTTAACAATTTCTGTAGGTGTGGGGCTCTTATTTTGTTCCTTCCTTGCACCCATTCTATCACTGTTTTGGAGTCCCCATAGATGTTCAACTTCTCTATCTACTTATCCTTTGCTATCTTGAGGGTATCCCATAGTGCTGAAAGTTCAAATTTGCTATTAGTAGCCCTAACCAGTCCCAACTTGAAGGATATTTTATTTATTTCAGACAAGTGGATCACCCCAACGACCCCACCGATGGTAGGATCACCCTGGCTAGCACCGTCAAAATAAGCCCACGTGGTGATTTTGTCAATCACTGGGGCTATTGCTACCCTTGTTTTTCTGGCTTTAGGTGATACTCTGTGTTCTTATAATTTCTGTAGTAATAGAGCTAAGGAGATGTCAGTGGGAGTCCACACATTCTTGAATATTGCTCTGTTTCGCGCCTTCCAAATGGTATACATGAAAAGCACATGAAAAGTACTAAACTCACATACCTCTTTGTTGTTCCACCAGCCTTTGGTTTTCTACTCCTAGGTTCCTTCCAAGCTTCCCATTCTGCCTTGGCTTAGTTTTCTTGAGGCTTCATACCACACCTGACTTGCATAAGGACAAGTGCTGAATAGACGGGACGTAAGTTCATCATCTTGTTTGCATAAAATGCAAATACCTGGGCCCTGCAAGCGTCTTTTTCTGAAGTTTTCCCATGTCAGCAATTTGTTGTTTATTTCCAGCCAAAAAGTGAGTATGGTTTTTAACGGACTATTTGAATACCACAGATCATGCCACCACCAAGGTTTCTCTCCTTCATACTGTTCCATAATTGCAACTTCATAACCCTTTTTGGCTATGTAGTGACCATCTTTTTCATTTCTTGTCCAAATTAGTGTGTCCTAAGTATCTTCACCAAGACTTACAAAATTGGATTCTAACAGATCTGTATAGGTTTTCCAACAATCAACATCAGCTCCTTCCAACTGAAGCTCGTTAGCAGCCTTCCACCTTGTTCTTCCTGTTTGGTTTGGAAGTTGGATTTGGACATTTGCAAGTTTGAAGCATCTCTATTCACTAAGATGCTTCAGACTTGCAGATGTCCAAATCCAACCATTTCATATATATATATTTTAACTATGAACTATTTCATTAAAATAAATTATAATTATAATTAAGATATTATATTAATTCATATTTGTATTTCTTATAAATATTGTTTTCATAATAAAATATGATATGTATGTTTTGACTTATTAGTTGACATATTTTGATTTTAGTTTATTGAAAAGTGTATTTATGAATTTTTATTTTTTAAGCTCAAACAAAAGTATGATGAAAATGTGGATCATATATTTTTGAGTTTTTTGAAGGAAAAAATATTAATAAATAAGTGTGTAAATTTGAAAAAAAAATTAAATTAAAAAATTGATAGAAATTCATGATTTAAATTGTTTTAAAGAATAGCAAATTAAAAAATTAATAGAAATCCATAATTTAAGATAAATTATATTTTTTATATTTTTTAGAAAAAAATATATGGATTTATATTCAACATTTTGAAAATTATAAATTATAAATTTAGAATATTTTAAAATAATAGTAACATATATTACTAATAAAATATATAAATTTATACATTAAATTATGGAAAAATGGAATTGTAATTTAATTTTTAAAAAATGGATGAAAGAATTAATTAAATACGTAAGTTGTGACTTTAAATCATAACAAATTTGAAATTATATTTATTTAAAATTTATTTAAAGTTGAAATGAAATAATTAACCTACTATATTAATTGGAGTATAAGTTTTCATTTGTAAATGTAAAGTTAGTGATATAATTATAATTTTACAAACTAATTTAAAAATATAATTATATTTTTAAAATGTAAATAATTATAATTTTAAAAATTAGTTTAAAATTATATAGTTTTTTAAATGTTTATGAAAGTGTTAATGAAATATATAAATTTACATTTTAAATTTTAGAAAATCAAATTAATATTTTAAATCTTTTAAAAGAAAATGAAACTATTAATAAAATATATAAGTTTTGATTTGAACTTATAGAGAAGTGGAACTATATCTTTTTGTTTTTAGCAAACTCAAATTTAAGTATTGTGGGTTTTCTTGTTTTTAAACAAGAAAAAAAAAACAAAAAATGAAACTTGTTATTCAAGTGTGAATCAAAGTCACCTAGGACAATATCATAGAATCTCGAGCCTATTGTAACAAACATACATTCCACCAACAATAATCCAGAAGCAACCAACATTCCCTATGTAGGCCAAAATAAGACTAAAGCACATGGCATGACTGACTTGTACCTAGTAGAAAAAAATCGAGATAGGTAAACATCTTGAACACATTGTTGTATCTTTTCATAATATCCTTAACGAAATGGTTGACTTGTACCTAGTAGAAAAAATGATATCGACATAAATTATGTGTATAGGTAAAGTTTAAAAAAATTGAAATGAAAAGTTAGAGACTGTTACTGGATCATGGATGAAACGATAGAGCTTCGAACTAAGTGAAAACCATGAGTCTTAAGAATACTTTTGCATTCACACACATGACATGAATGATCAAACTCAATTATATATGAAAAAAATATTTGCATGTGTAATTTCCTTATTGATTGTGCTCACACTCATGATCCTTCTGTTAAGATTCCATATGCTAAGCTAGATTATCAGCATTCAATTTCAATTTCATAACAAAAGCATATAGACAGGATCACTGAAAGAAACAGTATCACAAGATCAACACAAATTTACCCTGGAAAATCTCTCTCTCTCTCTCTCTTATGTGCTACACAAGTGAGTGTGAGTGTTTTCAAATGAGAAACACCTCACCTCTATTTATATTCTTCAGTTCACTTGACATTTCACTCAACCAAGTCAATGTTGATGTAATTGTAAAAGTGAGTGTGAGTGTTTTCAAATGAGAAACACCTCACCTCTATTTATATTCTTCAGTTCACTTGACATTTCACTCAACCAAGTCAATGTTGATGTAATTGTAACTTCAGAATGTATTCATTTATATATCTTATGTCTTGTACCCCGATGTTTATTCCGAGACGTGTTTGTAATGTAATTGAGTCATGTCATGCCCCTATGTTTTGATCAGGAGGATCTATAATGTAAACAAGCCATGGCAAGTCATTGTGGGTAACCCTCCTATTGTTCAAGGGTTAAAGTCCCCGCAGTTTTGGGGCACTAGGGTTGGTAGACTCACCTAGTGAAGTCGGCCTTGGTAGGGTTTAGTCAAGTCAGGAATTAGTATAAATAGAGAGCTAGACTCTCTATTTATTACACACTCACTCACACTTAGTTGTAGCACATAGCTAAGGAAGAATAAGACACTGGGGCTAGGAAGAAAGAGGTTACTGCTGTCGGGAGATCACCTTACTATTTTTGGGGCTTTGCTATTTGGTGTTGATTCTATCTCTGAGGAAGTTGCGGGGTTTTCTCCATTTATGGTTTCCCCGAGGAAAAGCACTGTGTTCATTGTTTCTTGTGTTTGATTGCTGTGCTTGCTATTCTCTCAGTTAAAGATCCTAATAATGCTAGCTTAATGTTAAAAATCTAACATGGTATTAGAGCTAACCTGAGAAGAAGACACTGTGTAGCTGTGGGAGCTAGGGATTCCTACTTTGTGGATCTCTCTCCACATATTTTCAGCAAAAGAAGGTTGGAATAACTCTCCTCCCTAGGGTGCATATTTCTGTCTAAGCAGAATCCCATTCTGAGGTTTTTTAGTTTTTGACCCGACACTACTGCCAAAAATTAGGGCTTTTCACAGAAGAGGAATTTTTCAGTGAGCCCAAGCCTGTATTGATATCCTCCTCAAAATCAAAGTTAGGGATCAAGATCAAAGCATTTGGTTGGATAGAACTATGGAAAATCAAAACCCTAATCTGCTCCTAAACCAGCACAACAGAATTTCAGCTCCAAATCCAGATCTGACATCTTGACTTGGTAAGTTATAAATCTTTTGTATTTCCATTTGAGGTTCTCAGTTGAGATGTCTCATCACACCAAGCTTGATGAAAATATTGAGGGAGCTGATAAATTTTGAGCCTGGAAGTATAGGATCTCCCTGGTCTTGGAAGAGAATGAGTTGGACTCCTACATCAACGAGGAAATTCCAGTCCCAAAGGGAGATGATGCTAAGACCTTACATAAGAAGAAGTTGGTTATGGCAAAGAGGATTATTGTTGATTCAATCAAGGATCACCAGATACCATAGGTGTCCTCCCTAAAGACACCTAAATCTATGTTTGATGCCCTAACCAAACTGTTTGAAGGAAAGAACATAAACTGGAAGATGACCTTGAGGAACCAGTTGAAGAATGTGAAGATCCAAAATGCAGAGACCATCTAGAGTTACTTTACAAGGGTCTCCCATATCAAAGAACAACTTGAAGCAGTAGACGATGAAGTGGAGAATGTAGAGATTGTAATGACCACCTTGAATGGTCTCCCTAGGACATGGGACTCTTTCATTCAAGGGATCTATGCCAGAAAGAAGTTAGTCAAGTTCAAGAGACTGTGGGAAGAATTCTCTCAAGAAGAAGCTCAGATAGCAGCTCAAGAAGAAAAGATGGGAAGTGAAGATCAATCTCTCACAGTGCAATCCAAGAAAAATAGATCTAGCCACCACAGAAGTAAGTACTCTAATCAAAGGAATAACTTTAGAAAGCCTAGAGATAAGTCTAAGTTCATTTGCTATACATGTGATGAAGGAGGACACTTTGCTAGAGATTGTCCTAGAAACAAAAGTAGCTCTCACAAGAAGAAGGGAAACAAGAGAAGACATCATGCTCATGCTACAGAGGATGATGAACCTTCCACAAAGAGAAACGGACAAGTCAGTGATGATTCTTCAAGTGATGAAGAATATGTTCTGATTTCCACTCTCATGGGAACTATCACACATGGCAGTAATAATTGGCGTATAGACAGTGGTGCTTCCAAACATATGACAAGATTCAAGGAATCTTTTGTGAAACTATCTGAACATGAATCACCTCACAAGGTGAAACTCGAAGATGACTACCAATATTCAATAAAAGGTAGTGGTGAATCCTCATACAAGCTAGACTCTGGAAAGTCTATCAAAATGAAAGATGTATTGTTTGTACCTGGACTAAAGAAGAACCTCCTCTCCATATCTGCATTGGATTCAAAAGGAATAAGGGATGCATTTGTAGATGGCCAAGTCCTCATGTGGCCAAAGGGAAAGTCTTTCGATGATGCAGTAGTGATTGGGGAACAAGAAGGAGGACTATACAAATTTAAGGGCCAACCAAAACAAGATTTGGTTCATGACTCGGTAGAATCAAATGAGCTTTGGCATAGAAGGATTGCACATGTGCATTACAGAGCACTACCACTTGCAATAAAAGCTGTTGAAGGGATCCTAGAAATGCAGACAAAAAATGAAGGAGTATGCAAAGGATGTGCGAAAGGGAAAAACACAAAGAAGACATTTCCAAGTAGTAAGAGAAAAGCAAAAGGAATCTTGGAAATCATCCACTCCAATGTATGCGGTCCAATGTCATTTAGTTCACTAATCGGGTATGCATACTATATTTCTTTTATTGATGATTTTTCTAGAAAGGCATGTATATACTTTATGACGAACAAAGATGAAGTATTCAGCAAGTTCAAGGAATTCAAAGCCTTGATCGAGAACCAAACTGAAAATAAGATCAAGACCTTTCGATCAGATAATGGCAGAGAATTCACATCAAATGAATTAAAAGAGTTATGCAAAGACTCAGGGATTAAGAGGGAGTTATCCACTCCATATAATCCACAACATAATGGGATTGCAGAAAGGAAGAATAGAACTATCATGGAAGCTACAAGAGCTATGCTTCATGATCAAGATCTTCCTATGCATCTATGGGCAGAAGCTTCTAGAACAGCGGTGTATGTACAAAACCGTACTCCACATAGAGTACTCGAGAACAAGACTCCTGAAGAAGTCTTCTCTGGAAAGAAACTAGAAGTCAGCCATATCAGAATATTCGACTGTCCTGTGTACATACACATTCTGAAAGAAAAGAGGACGAAGTTAGATCCTTCAGGAAAGAAGGGTATATTTGTGGGATACTCTAAAAGCTTGAAGGCTTACAGAATATACTTCCTAGGGTTCAAGAAGATTGACATCAGGAGAGATGTGACATTTGACGAAGATTCAGCCTACATGAAATATAGGAAGAAACCAGCTGAAGAACCTGAAGAAACAAGAGCACCTAGAGTTCATGATACAACCATGAACGAAGAAATTCAAGAAGAAGATCGAGAATTAGAAGAACCTCAAGAACCTGTAGATCCACCTCTGGAGAAGAATCCTCATAAGAGGAAACCTTCTTGAGTATGTGAAATTATCCAAGGTACAGATAGATATGGAGCTTCAGAAGAAACACCCAGAGGAAGAAAGAGAACTAGGTCATGTTCCAGTTATGTAGCCTTGCTATGTGACATTATTGATAAATAACCTTCCAACTATGAAGAAGTGGTAGAACGGAAAGAATGGAAGGATGTTATGATCGAAGAGTATCAATAAATCATGAAGAATGATGTTTGGGATGTTGTCCCAAGACCAGAAGGGAAGTCCATTGTAACTTCCAAATGGATCTACAAGATCAAGCATGCTGTAGATGGCAGCATCGAGAAATATAAAGCAAGATTCGTGGCTCGTAGTTTCTCCTAGAAAGAAGGAATAGATTATGAAGAAAACTTTGCACCTATATCCAGATACACTTCCAGCAGATCAGTACTTGCTCTGGATGCAGTGATGAAATGGAAGATACACCAGATGGATGTCAAGACGGCTTTCTTGAATGGTGTAGTAGAAGAGGAAGTTTATGTGGAACAACCACTCGGTTTTGAGACACATGACAAGGAATATCACATGTGCAAATTAAATAAATCCCTGTACGGTTTGAAATAGGCACCCAAGACATTGTACGATAGAATTGATGATTTCCTATCCAGTTTGGGCTTTACCAAGAGTAAAGCAGACTCTAACCTTTACTACAAGGTTGAAGATGGCAATCGAATGATACTCCTTCTATATGTAGATGATCTGTTGGTAACAGGTATGGATGGGTTGATTGTTGATACAAAGAGGAAACTTGCTGCCGAGTTTGAAATGAGAGACTTGGGTATGATGCACTATTTATTAGGCATGGAGGTGTGGAAGAATGTGGATGGAATCTTCCTTGGACAAGGGAAGTATACAGTAGAGGTTCTGAAGAGATTTAGAAAGATGGACTACAAGGCCATAACCACACCTATGGAATTGAACCTGAAGCTATTGAGTGATGTTTCATCAAGAGCGGTTGATGCTATGATGTATCGTCAAGTGATTAGGTCCTTGATGTATCTGACGAACACGAGACCAAATATTTTCTTTGCTGTGAAAACCTTGAGCTAGTTCTTGACAGATCCGAGACATGTTCACTTGATTGCTGCAAAGGATATTCTGAGGTACCTGAAGGGTACAATTGACTATGGGCTCAAGTATGAGGCAAATCAGAAGATTAATCTAGAGCGTTATGTTGATTTAGATTGGGTTGGCAGTGCCATCGATGGGAAAAGAACTTTAGGATGGTGTTTTAGTGTGGGATAAGGTGTGATCTCTTGGTTTAGTAGGAAGCAATCCTGTGTGGCACTGAGTATAGATGAAGTAGAATATGTCGTAGCTTGTTCAGCTAGTTGTGAGGCAGTATGGCTAAGGAAGCTACTGTCTGATTTATTTGATCTCCAGATGGATGCTACTTGTATATATTACGACAACTAGAGTTGTGTGAAGTTGTCAGAGAACCCAGTGTTCCATGACAAGTCGAAGCATATCGAAATCAAGTATCACTATATCAGGGATATGTTACAGAGAGGAGCAGTGAAGCTACAGTTTGTTGCGACAGAGGAACAAATAGTTGATGTATTAATGAAGCCATTGGCTAGAGTGAAGTTTGAGTACTTCAGGGAGAAGCTTGGTGTTCTCCAGATCGAGGTTCCCTCCAAGGGGAAATGATGAGACCAAGAGCCATTATAACATGGTGAGAGGATTAGGTTCCTTCCATGGTTAGATGTAAGGGCTAAGCCATTTTGTCATGGTGAGAGAATTTGGTTCCTTCTGTGTCAGATATGAGTGTTGAGCCATTCTGATGTGATTTTAGGATTGGTCCCTACATGATCAGATGTAAGGGCTAAATTCCATTCTTGGAACGGAGGCACTTGGTCAGTTACCAGGAATACTCAGTCTGGGACTGAGGGCCATTCTGATATGACTATAGGATCTAGTCTTACATGATTAGATGTGAGTGCATGGCCATTCTGATGTGATTAAGGGATGTGCTCCCACTTGGTTAGATATAAGGGATGATTCCATTCTATGGGAGAATGGAGGCACCTAGTTAGTTACTAGGAATCCTTAGTTTGGGACTAAGAGCCCCTTTCGATGTGATGTGTTTACACATGGTTGAATGTAAGTGCAGAGACTTTCTGACAAGATGAGGTTGGATGTAAGTGCTTAGCCATTCTGGCACAATGTATTTACACATGGTCATATGTGAGTGTTGTGCTTTTCTGACAAGATGGGGTCGGATGTAAGTGCAGAGCCTTTTTGACAAGATGAGGTCGGATGTAAGTGCTGAGCCATTCTAGTGCGATGTGTTTACACATGGTCAGATGTGAGTGCTGGGCCTTTTTGACAAGATGAGGTCAGATGTGAGTGTTGGGCGTGCCTTTCTGATAAGATGAGGTTAGATGTAAGAGCTGGGCGGGCCTTTCTGACTTAGGATCAGATATAAGTGATGAAGACCTACATGAAGGGTAGGCATACAACCAGCATGAAAAAGGGCTGGCTCTGTAGAACTTCATGTGACGAGAAGAATCAAGAGATAGCACCATTCTAAGATAGCATCGATGATGATGATCCAGATCAAGTGATGATCCATATGTGATGATGATCCAGACTTGATGATGATCCAGATCAAGTGATGATCCAGATTTTATGGTGATCCAGCAGTGATGATCCAGTAGTCATGATGATCCAGATCCTGTGATGAAGAAGACTTGAAGAAGAAGATAACTTAGAAGATGACTTGAAGATGAAGAAGACTTGAAGATGAAGACAACTTGAAGATGAAGATAATCAGATGATCCAGTTGATACAGAGAAGAAGACCAGTGTTGAAAATTATGTCGAAAGAATACCTTCCTAGTTAAGAGGGAGTGTTGATGTAATTGTAACTTCAGAATGTATTCATTTATATATGTTACGTCTTGTACCCTGATGTTTATTCCAGGATGCGTCTGTAATGCAATTGAGTCATTCCATGCCCCAATATTCTGATCGAGAGGATCTATAATGTAAACAAGTCATGTCATGTCATTGTGGGTAACCCTCCTATTGTTCAAGGGTTAAAGTCCCCGCAGTTCCGGGGCACTAGGGTTGTTAGACACACCTAGTGAAGTCGGCCCTAGTAGGGTTTAGTTAAGTTGGGAATTAGTATAAATAGAGAGCTATCCTCTCTATTTATTACATACTCACACACAGTCAGTTGTAGCACATAGCTGAGGAAGAAGAAGACAATGGGGCTAGGAAGAAAGAAGTTACTACTGTCGGGAGATCACCTTATTGTTTTTGGGGCTTTTCTATCTAGTGCTGATTCTATCTCTGAGGAAGTTTTGGCATTTTCTCCATTTATGGTTTCCCCAAGGAAAAACACTATGTTAATTTTTTCTTGTGTTTGATTACTGTGCTTGTTATTCTCTCAGTTAAATATCCTAATAATGCTAGCTTAATGTTAAAAATCTAATAGTCAAGCCGACTAAAATTGACTGGGACCACTTCTCTAGGAGGACTCAAACAACTTAATATTATATTAATTAGGGAACTAATGACCCAAGTTACAATGGATGGTATTTCCTCATGACTGTTAGTAATTCTCTTGATATGAACATCGAGGAATAATGAAAAACAAATGATTCTACCGATAGGAACATCGGGGTACAATAAGTAAATACACTTCGAACTTACAATAATTCAACACTCCCCCTTAATGAGAAGGGTATTATACAACATAATCAACAACAATAGTAGGAGAAGGAGAGAGATAATCTTCAACATCATCAGGGTGATACATCTATAAATCATTGAAATCTTTTTCACCATCTTCTACATATAGTTTTTGTTCGGGTACGCAGGGTACTCCCAAAAGACCGAGCACCTTGAGAAACTGCTTCACACAAATAGATCACAGATCAACACACTGATGTTTGTCACATGGTTAAAAACCTCGAGAGGGAAATAGTCCACAGCCCCATCCAAATAGCTACTTGGAGCAATTTATTATGCAAAAGAAAGAAAGCTACATGAGCTTCTCATAATCGATCAACTAGCCAAGGACCCTCCATGCTCTTTAAATAGAGATCATCGACCAATCGGGTGTTCAGCCATGGATCAATGGTAGGTATGATCTAAGAGAAGTTGAACCATTAGATCACTCTATGTCTAGAACATATCATGTCCGTCGAATTAGAATATTTACAAATGCATAGTAATGCATACTAAAGAAACACACTTTTACCTAATGGATATGTTACACAAGTTGATCTTAACTAAATCCTAAGTTTCTAAATATCCTAACATCCCCCCTTAAGAACAAATTGGGATAGGATTGAAGGATTTACAAAGGTGACACTATTAGGATAAGGAAGGAGGAATTAGAGCATATCCCCCCTTAAGGACACATTCCTAAAATCCTAACATAGACCGAAGTTTAGAAAAATTCACTTCTGTAAAAGACTTGGTGAAGATGTCTGCAACTAGATCATCTGTAGGGAAATAGAGCACTTCAATAACATGATCATGAACAATATTTCTAATGAAGTGCATGCATAGCTTAATGTGTTTGCTGCACTGATGTAGAACTGGATCTTTGGAAATCTTGATGGCACTTTGACTGTCGCACCAAAGTGGAGTAGGCTACTACTGCTCGAATCCAAACTCTGAAAGAATTTGTCAAAGCCATAGAGCTTCCTGACTAGCATTAATTGTGGCTTGATATTATGCTTCTGCTAAAGAAAGAGCAAAAGCTTGCTGTTTCTTACAAGCCCAAGTGACAAGTCCATATCCCAGACTGAAAACATAACTTACAGTAGAATTTCGATCATCAGGACCGCCAACCCAATCTGAATCAATGAAACCAACCAAAAAAGGTTTCCCCCCTGTACTGTAATGAATCCCAAACTGAATTGTACCTCAAATATATTGAAGTATTCTTTTTGATGCTTTCCAGTGACTTTCATGAGGAGTTTGGATATAACAGGAAACACAACCAATGGCAAAGGAAAGGTCAGGATGAGAATGGGTCAAGTATAAAAGACTACCAACAAGCTGATGATACAAGGAAACATCTACTTTAGGGGAAGTAAAAGTGGCAGAAATTTTGAGTCGAGACTGGCAGGGAGAAGGAGCTGGTTTACAATGTTCCATGTGGAAGCAAAGAAGAAGGTCACATGCATACTTAAACTGGGAAAGAAAGATTCCTTCTTTGGTTTGCAAGGCTTGGAGACCAAGAAAATAATGCAAATGTCCTAAGTCTGACATTTCAAAATTTTTCTTAAGATTGGATTTCACATGGGTTATAAGTTTAGGGTCACTACTAGTAAGGATAAGATCATCAACATAAAGAACAAGTATGATGAGATGGTTTCCTACTTTCTTGGTACAGACTTTGGGGTCAGAATGGCATCTCGAAAAACCAGTGTCAAGGAGAAAGCTATCCATTTTGGCATACCAAGCTCTAGGAGCTTGCTTAAGGCCATATAAATATTTCTTAAGGGGACAGACAAGGCTAGAGTTATCCTGAACATATCCAGGAGGTTGTTCCATGTAAATTTCCTCCTATAAATCACCATGTAAAAAGGCAGACTTGACATCCATTTGATGGACTTCCCAGTTATGTAAGGATGCAAGGGAAAGAACAAGGCAGATGGAATTCATTTTTGCGACAGGAGAAAAGGTTTCATTGTAGTCAATCCCTTCAACTTGGGAAAAACCTTTGACAACTAACCTTGCCTTAAGTATTCCAACACTTCCATCTGATGCATACTTAGTTTTGTAGACCCATTTACATCTGACAAGTTTTCTTCCTTTTGGAAGAGGAACAAGATCCCAAGTATCATTCGCCATTAAGGAACGATATTCTTCATTCATAGCTGCATCAAAAACTGGATTTCCTGAAGCTTCTGCAAAAGTTTCTAGATCATGATTCTTAGAAACTTGAGCCAAAAGAGAAGAGGCTTGCTGAAACTGAGAACGTGTTCAACATTGATCTCTAAGATCACCAGCAAGATCACGAGCTGCTTCACATGTTGAACGGACCCATTGAGGAAGTATTGGTGCTGGTGCAATTGGAGGAACATGAGTAGGTGGAGGTGGATTTTCATCCTCACTGTCATCATCAGAAATTGGAGTTGGAAACCAGTCAAGGAAGGTGGAAGAAGAAGAAGAAGGAACAATCGCCGAATTGGGCTTGTAGGCCAAAGATGGCACACTCACCAAGTTAGGCTCGCAGGACAAGAGATTTTCATCAAATTTAACATCTCTTCTAATGATTATATCACAAGAATATGGCTAAAGAAGTCTATAACCTTTTACATCTTCTGAATATCCAGCAAAAAATATGCACTTTTCACTTTCAGGCTATAATGCTTTCCATTTTTCATCCGGAATGTGAGCCCATGCTTCACAACAAAACACACGAAAGTGACTTACATCTGGTTTAATTTTAATCCATTCTTCTTCCAGTGTTATACCTTGTAAAACTTTGGTGGGTGTGTGATTAACTATGCAATTTGCACAATTTATGGCCTCAACTCAATATTGAAGACTTAGTCCCTTAGATTGGATCATACAATTAGCCATTTCTTTTAAAGTGCGGTTCTTTCGTTCGGCTACACCATTTTGTTGTGGTGTATATGGAACAATGTGTTGTTGTTGGATTCCTTGTTTAGTGCAGAAAGTAATGAACTTGTTGTTAACATATTCTCCTCCATTGTAAGATCTTAACTTAATAATTTGATGACCAGATTGTTTTTCAACAAGGGCCTTGTAGGCCAAGAACATGTTAAATACTTCGCTCTTAAGTTTTAGGAAGTAAATCCAAGTGCGTCTGGAGTAGTCATCAATGAAAGTTAAGAAATATTTGAAACCAGAAAAGGATGTAGATGGAAGAGGGCCATACAAGTCACTATGCACAATATCCAAGGGAACCAAGGCATGCCAAGAGGCACATTTGTCAAAACTGTCTCGATGATGTTTTTCGAGTACAAAACTGGAACAAACACCATCCTTGCAAGATAACATCGGAAGACCAGTCACCATATTGTCTTTACATAGTTGTTGCAATGAGCAATAATTTAAGTGATCAAATCGCTCATGGCAAAGTTTGCTCTTAAGTTATCACCATGAGCAACAAAAACTGAAAGAAAAGGTGATGACCCAAAGTTGTTAAATTTGTACAACCTGGTAATATCATCAATAGTTCCAGTAGCAAGGACATTTTGTGGATTTTTAAAATCCTTGATTACAACTTGGTGAGGTGTAAACGTTACAGTTTTACCTTCACCTGAATGAGTAATTTGATAGATTGATAACAAATTGCAGGAAATTTTTGGAACACATAGTACATCACTAAAATGACCATTTTCTACTGGAACTGTTCCAGATCCTACAACACTTAGAGATATATCATCA
>LPNX010907978.1:223466-268420 GCA_001517045.1 Pseudotsuga menziesii
TGATGTGATGCTTCTTCATTGCTACTTCCAAGGCTACCATATTCTTGAAACACTTAGATTCATCATGATTATCTTTCCCACAAAAATTGCAATGACGCTAAGTCTTTTTTCCTTTTGGCTTGGATCCTTTGTCATTTTTTAAAGAAGGAGCTGATTGAGAGGGTTTGGGACCCTTATTGTTTGGCTTATTATTGCGAAAATTTTGTTTCTTGGGAGGCTTGGAATTTTCTTTCTGTTGGGACAATAAGGCTTTCCTAGATGTATCTGCATTGTTAATTATTCCAAGATGAATGAGCTTATATTGCTCTCTAATTAAGGAATCACAAAAGGATTCAAGACTAGGCTCTTGATAGCTAGCTGCAGTCAAGGATTCTTTCATGGAGTAAAATGTAGATACAAAAACAGAATATGCAGGTCCAAGTTTGGAAAGAATATGATAAATACACTGTTTGTCTTCTTTCTTAATCTTGCATTCTGCACATAAGAGTCTAAGAGTTTTATACTTAGATAAATAGTCTTGAATGCATGAAAAATCATTTGGATTCAAGGAAATCAACTCATTCTCAAGTTGATGACCCCGAATTTCATTGTGTTTACCAAACACAGATTCCAAATTTTCCCAAGCTTGATCAACTTCATCAATTCTAGATATGTGGAATCACAAATCAGTAGAGATTGACATCCCAATCAATCCACGAGCTTCATCACATCTATTTTCCCATTTAATTTTTTTATCATCATCAGTGGGTTCTGTTTCGTTTCCTGAGGTTATACTGAAAATTCCCCTACTTCGCAGAACATCCTCCATACAAGATTTCCATGAGAAATAGTTAGAACTTGTAAGTATAATATCACAAGGGGAGGCCATACTATAAATTAATGGATAAAAGAACAGAAACTAACTATTTAGATGCAAAGAGCTTGAAAAAAATATGTGGTTTAAAAAAAAATGACACTGAAAACTGATTCTAGATGACGTGGCAGATATTAACTTGACCAACTAAAAAAAAGAACTCCCCTCTTCCCAAGATCAACCTTTCACAATCACTTTACAATAAAGTTGCTTTTAAGTGAATCACTTTTGTAGAATAAGTGATGTTCAATTTTACAATAATGTTACTTTTAAATAGTGTGGCAATAAATTAAAAGACTTAAGCGACTCACTTTTTATTTTATTTTATTTATGTGAGATGCACTTTTACAATAAAGTAACTTGAAAATGGAAATTTCATGCACTAAAAAGTAGCTTAATAAGACTTGAACTCAAGACCTATTAAGGAATAAAACAACTTTGGACCAAGTGAGCTAAGTTTACAAGATGCGTAAAAGAATGGAAAGAGGAAAGGGGATTTCTTTCTTTTTTACTCTTCTCTCTCATTCTCCGTGCTTGCCTTTTTTTTCCTGCAAATCACAAAAAAAAACAAAACAAACTTTTTCCACACAATGGGGTTAGATCTTGGTTAGATTACCCAGAAAAATCTATGTTTTCAAGTTTTTTTGTTGTTTCTGATTTGCCATGATCGCACAAGGTGCACGGCAAAGAGCATACGTAGCCGAGAAGACAAGGAAAAAAATTTCCCTTATTGTTTCTGATTTGCCGTGATTGCGCAAGGTGCATGGAAAAGAGCATACATAGACAGGGACGGAAATAGTACGAGACTAAAACATGAAAGATCTAATAATAAAACTGATAAAATATGAGAGATTTAAAAAAAATAAAACAGATCCGTCACTGTAGCATTATACCTTCAGATTTGCCGAAATGGGTGTTTATGGAACAAATGGAAACAATTTTTGATGAAATGAAAACTATTTACCAATGGAAATGGTGCTTTAGACATAATGGAATAAATCCCATAGGCCAAAAAATGCATAGAAAATACAGAACCATAAACTCTTTCAAAGTTTCAGCAACACTAGTTCCAGATCTTGATCAAAACCGAAAGCGGCTCTTCATAAATGCTCTGATACCATGTTCGGGTACACAGGGTACTCCCAAAATACTGAACAGCTTGAGAAACCACTTCACACAAATAGATCATAAATCAACACACCGATGTTTGTCACGTGGTTAAAACCCTCGAGAGGGAAATAGTCCACAGTCCCAACGAAATAGCTACTTGGAGCAATTTATTATGCAAAAGAAAGAAAGTTACATGAGATTCTTATAATTGATCAACTAGCCAAGGACCCTCCATGATCTTTAAATAGAGATCATGGACCAATTGGGTGTTAATCCACAGATCAATGGTAGGTATGATCTAAGAGAAGTTGAACCGTCAGATCACTCTATGTCTAGAACATATCGTGACTGTTGGATTAGAATATTTACAAATGCATACTAATGCATACTAAAGAAACACACTTTTACATAATGGATATATTACACAAGTTGATCTTAACTAAATCCTAAGTGTCGAAATATCCTAACAGTCTTCATCTTCAATTTCAGCAATAGCAACACTTTGATCAACAACGTCATCATCATCATCAACTCTTTGAGCAACATCATCATCACACTCTAATATTTTGATCAGCAACATCATCATTGTCATCAACAATAATTTGAGCAACATCATCATCACACTCTAATATTTCGATCAACAACATCATCATCATCAGAAACAATCTGCAATCCACAATTCAAAGATGAAAGTCTATGGATCACTTTAGGACTTAAGTCCAGGGATGATACAATCCTACCACATTCTCGAGGACCGAAGTCACCAGATACAATTACAAGATAATCACTCCCTATCACTTTAGGACTAAGTCCAAGGATGATGCAATCCTACCACATTCTCGAGGACCAAAGTCACTAGATACAATTATGGGATTATCACTCCCTATCTCTTTAGGACTAAGTCCAAGGATGATGCAATCCTACCAAATTCTCAAGGACCAAAGTCACTGGATACAATTTAGGATAGATGTCTAGGGATGATACAATCCTACCACATTCTTGAGGGTTGAAGCCACTAGATACAATTTAGGACAAATCTCCAATGATGATACAATCCTACAACATTCTTGAGGACTGAAGCCGCCAAATACAATTTAGGACAAATTTACAGGGATGATACAATCCTACCACATTCTCGAGGACCGAAGTCACTGGATCACTTTAGGACAAATGTCCAGGGATGATACAATCCTACTTCTTTCTTGGAGACATAAGTCTATAGATCACTTTAGGACAAATTTCCAGGGATGATACACTCCCAGTGCAACATCACTGCTCCCCCTTTTGGGGAAGGCCTTTTCGAACAACACCAAGCTTTTCTTGAAAATATTCAAACTTTATTCAAGATAGAGGCTTCATCAACACATAAACAACTTGTTCATCGAGACTAACATATTGGAGCTTTATGGATCCCTTCTATATCATATATCGAATGTAGAAATACTAGATTTCTATGTGTTTTGACTTATCGTGGAACACTAGGTTCCCTGTCATCTTTATACAACTCTGGTTATCACATAGAATCACTGTAGTATCCAAATCCAGGTTAAATAAATCTGACATCAGCTTCCGAAGCCATATGGCTTCACAACTAGCAAAGCAAGCTGTTATATATTCTGCTTCAGCCATGCTAAGAGAAACACTGGACTATATCCTGCTAAACCATGAAATCAAAATAGACCCCATATTATAACATTCACATGATGTACTTATTTTTTTTGAGACACTTCCATCCCAGTATGCATCTATATAGCCATACAATTTGTAGTCATGGTTTCCATCGTAGTATAGACAAAAGTCTATAGTCCTTTTCAGATATCTCATCACATGTTTTGAAGCTACCAGGTGAACATGTCTAGGTTGAACTAGATACTGACTCAAGGTGTTCACAACAAAACAAATGTTTGGTCTGGTATTTGTTAGATACATTAATGACCTAATAATCTGTCTATATTGAGTCACATCCACCAATTCTGATGATTCATCAGCCAATAACTTCATGTTGGTATCCATGGTTTTACATTCCAACATATCAAATATTTTCAAAATTTCCACTGCATACTTTCCCTGATTGAGAAAGATTCCTTTTGAGTTCTTCCATACGTCTAGACCTAGGAAATAATGCATTAGACCAAGGTCTTTCTTCTCAAATTCTTCAGCGAGCTTCTTCTTGCATTCTACAATCTGTTTCTCATTCCCTGTCAAAAATAGATCATCCATATACAATAATAGTATGACAGGTTCATCTTCTATAACCTTGAAGTAAAGGTTAGGATCGACTTTACTCTTGGTAAAGTCCAAGCTCGTCATGAAACTATCTATCCTTCCATACCAAGCTCTAGGAGCTTGCTTCAGGCCATACAGGTCCTTCTTCAAATTGCATACGTAATTCTTTCTGTCTTCAACTTCAAATACTTGTGGCTGTTCTATATATACTTCTTCCTTCGTCACACCATTCAGGAATGTTGTCTTCACATCCATCTGGTGTAAGTACCATTTCATCATGGATGCAAGTGCCATGATAGCTATAATCGAAGTATACCGTGCTAATGGTGCAAACGTTTCTTCATAACGAATTTCTTCTTTCTGAGAGAAACCTCTAGCCACAAATCTTTCCTTGTACTTCTCTATACTTCCGTCAGTTGCATGTTTTATCTTGTAGATCCATTTGGAGGATACTACACTCTTTCCTTCTGGTTTGGGAACTATATCCCAGACATCATTCTTCATTATAGATTGGTATTATTTTGTCATTGCTTCTACCCATTCTTTCTTCTGTACAACTTCTTCATAGTTTGTAGGTTCGTTATCTACAAGATCACACATCAAAGCTACATAGTTGGAAAGTGGTTTGGGCTTCTTTCTTATCCTTGTGGAGACTTCATGAGCTCCATATCTTTCTTCTTCTTGTATAATTTCTCTTTCCTAAGCAATATTTCTCTTCTGTGATATCTCCATCGTAGGAGGTTCTTGTGGTTCTATCATATCATGATCTTCAGGTGCTTCATCTTCAGGGAGGAATGTAACCTCTACATTTTTAGGAGGTGCATCTTCCTCATACACTTCTTCATGTTGACATTTTCTGGATCTCTTGAGAGATTATTCTTCATCAAATGTTACATCTCTACTAATTTCCATGTGATGGAATCCAAGAATGTAAATTCTGAATGCCTTGGATACTTCACAGTATCCAACAAATATCCCCTTCTTTCTAGAGGGGCTTAACCTAATTCTCTTCTTTTCTCGATATATGAACATATACTGGACAACCAAATATCTTGAGGTGAATTACCTCAGGCTTCTTTCCCATGAACATCTCTTCTGGAGTCTTGAATCCAAGAGCACTATGAGATATTCGATTATGTACATAGACAACAGTTCTTGCTTCTTCTTCCCATAGATGCATTGGAAGATCTTGATCATATATCATTGTCTTCACTGCCTCCATGATGGTTTTGTTCTTTCTTTCCACGACACCATTTTGTTGAGGATTGTAGGGAGTAGTTAGTTCCCTCTTGATTCCACCATCTTTACAAAAGGCTTCAAATTCTTCTAAAGTATACTATCCGCCATTTTCTAATTGAAGTGTCTTGATTCTTTTGTCAAAAAGATTCTCTATCAAGGCTTTGAATTCCTTGAATTTCTCAAACACCTCGCTCTTTTCTTTCAAGAAGTATATCCATGTATTTCTTGAATAGTCATCAATAAATGTAATATAGTATTCAAAACCACTCAAATATGTGGAGGACATTGGACCACACACATCTAAATGAATAAATTCCAACGTACCTTTAGTTTTTGTTTCACTCTTTGGAAATGGATTCTTGATATTCTTCCCTTTCACACATCCTTTGCAAATGCCATCATGGTTGATGTTCAAGTTTGGTAATCCCGTCACTAATTTGTTCACATGAGGTAGTGATTTGTAATTGATGTGGGAAAGCCTTCTATGCCACAGTTCACTAGGGTTAATGGAATCATGAACAAGGGTTGTTTCTGAATGTCCCTTGATTTTATACAGGCCTCCTTCTTCTTCACCGATGACAAATGCATCTTTAATTGACTTTCCTTTGGGCCACATGAGTACTTGGAAATCTATGAATGCAACTAGAAAGTAAACTCTTCTTTAGACCTGGTACATATAAGACTTCCTTCATCTTTAGGGGTTTTCCTAAATCAAGTTTGTAGCTTGCTTCACTGATTCCTTTAATTGGATATTGATAGTCATCTCTTAAAGACACTTTCTGAGGAGAGTTATTTTCTTCAAGTTTTGATAGATTTTTCTTCTGTCCCGTCATGTGATTTGAAGCACCACTATCAATAACCCAAGTTTTTTCTCCATGTGTTATAGACCCAGAGAGTGTAGAGAATAGTATATACTCTTCTGCATCTTCTTCTCTTGCTTGCTTTCTTTGAGGTGCTTCCTCTTCTTCTTCTTCATCCTCATCTTTAGCTAGATGTGCATGATGTCTTTTGTTGTTTTTGTTTCTCTTCTTGTATTCTTATCTCTTCAAAGGAAAATTCATGGCAATGTGTCCTATCTTATGACAATGAAAACATTAAAAGTTGGAATAGTCCCTATTGGGGATAAATTTTCTTGTTCTCTGGAACCTTCTAGGAGGTTGAGAATCCTTTTGGTTTCCATTCTTGAAGTTGGGTTGACTTATTCTTCTCTTGGTATGAGTGGATAGGGCTTGATAATATTCCTTCAGTAGAGCTTCTCTATTTGCTACTCTAGTCTCCTCTTCAATACAATCTTCCCATACAATACTAAACTTCATGCTTTCCTTCCTGGAACACATCATTTGGATGAATGAATCCCAGGGTCTAGTGAGACCATTGAGAGCAGTCATAACCAACTCATCTTCCTCAAGTTTGTCTCCAATGGTTTCTAGTTTTTCCTTGAACTAGGAGACCCTTGTGAAGTAGTCCTGGATGGATTCTCCATGACTCATCTTGGTGCTCTTCAATTGAGCTCTTAGATTCATCTTTTTCTTGATGTTTCTTCCTTCATACATTCTGGCTAGGGAATCATACATTTCTTTCGGAGTCTTCTTGGAAGACACTTGAGGGATCAAGTGATCCTTGATAGAGTAAAAAATAATCCTTTGTGCCCTAATCAGATCCTTCTTATGCTTCTCCTTAGCTTCAGCCTCTTTAGGTCTGCAACTTCATCCTTGATTATTTTTTAAGATCACTCTCCTTGAGAATGAGGCCAATTCTATATTTCCATGCTCTGTAATTATCTATGCCTTCTATTTTGTCCTCAAGATTGGTGCTTGGGGCCATCTTGTCCGGAGATCACAAAAAATTTAAATTCTGGAAAATGAGAAACTGATCTTACCAGGAGATGCACTTTACTGAGGTGAGTTGATTGGTGTGCTTGGTTTCTAGAGATCTCAAGTCTTTATCTTTCAAATCTAAGTTGCAAAATTCAGCACTGTAGCTTCTAGCAGTTTTCTAGTCCAGAAGTCAAACTAGGGTTTGACATTCACGAAGATCTACTCCTTCAAAAAATTCGATCTCAAGCTCAGAAGATGCACTCTAGGAAGGCATAAATTTCCCTGCAATTAGTTCTTCAAAATTCAAAAATTTTCCTGAAACCCTAATTTCTTGTCGGGAGGAGAGAGAGGGATTTTTCACCTTATGAAAGCTATCCTATTTAGGTTAGCTTTCATACCATGTTAAGATTCCATATTCTAAGCTATATTATTAGCATTCAATTTAAATTTCATAAAAAAAACATATAGATAGGATCAATGAAAGAAACAGTATCACAAGATCAACACAGATTTACCCTGGGAAAACCCTAATGAGAAAAACCAAGCAAAATATTCCTCAATATAGATGATCAAAAGATAAAAGATAGAACCCCAAGCTGATCCTTCTCCTCCTTGCAGATACATCTCTCTCTCTCTCTCTCTCTTATGCGCTACATGAGTGAGTGTGAGTGTTTTCAAATGAGAAGCACCTCACCTCTATTTATTTTCTTCAGTTCACTTGAAATTTCACTCAACCAAGTCAGCCCCACTAAAATTGACTAGGCCGACTTCTCCAGGAGGACTCAAACAACTTAATATTACACTCTTTAGGGTGCTAATGAACCAACTTACATTGGAGGGGATTTTCTCATGACTCTTAGTAATTCTCTCGATAGGAACACAAGGGAATAATGAAATACAAATGATTCTCCCAATAGGAACATCGGGGTACAATAAGTAAATACACTTCGAAGTTACAAAAATCAAACACCTTCTCCCATTATTAATGTGCACCATGTGATGATATATTAATCATCTCAAATATACATCTTTACTATTGAAATATTTATCATTTATCTTATATTATATGCCGACAAAATTTATTATGCCTTATTTCATGGAGATGCATACCTACAATGAGGTTCTTCGGTTCGTCGAAGGCACAACATTGGCGGACCTCTAGCCATTTATCTCCCCAAAGGTCGGCAGAGGACTCATAAGTATACAGTTGTGCTTGATGTACTCTTTGTTGTTAGTTACATCAAATTAAATTGTTTCACATGTGTATATTTAATCATCAAGTTGTATGTCTCTATTTTCACAGGTTCGCCTAGGCGTCCTATGTCGACACACACTCCTATTGGGGAGACGAGTGATAGACAATTTGGTTGTCGCTTTGTGCATGTGAGTGGTGAGGAGGATACTGTTGGTGTTGGTGGGGAGGTTCCCCATGATATAGGTACATTAAATGCATATATATTTTTCTTTCAGTTATTAGTGCCTTTAATTTATATTGATTTCAAATTCACCTACACTTGATGTGTGTATTTTGACTGACATTTATGTTTTCATCTAATTTTAGGTGCTGCACAATAGGACCCCCACCCTCCTGAGGAAGCACCATGGGAGGATGAGATCACACGTATCACGCTACAAGATATTACAAGTCAGCGTGACTATTTTCGGATTAACGTCTTCTCCATTTCATACCACTCTCCCACATCACGTTCGATGTGGATGATGTTAGAGGTCATAGAAAATGTACTGAAGGTCTACAGGTTTGTCGGACCATTGAGTTCTCTTTGGGCCTTTGCATGTCAGAGAGGAAGGGCTGCAGTGATGGGTCCTGATAACTGGGCCGTAGTGAGAGATGCAACAACTGGCCATGGTGTGAAGGGAACATTATTTGATATCCCTCCTGATTGCTTCGCTGGTCAACTGCTTAGATTCAAGGAGTTTGAGCTAGAGGATTCTGTGCCTTATGTATATGACATGTTTATTGGAGTGTGGGGCTTGTTTCCCCACCATGAAAAGGTCCCAATGTACTTTGCAAAACATATATATCTATATTTCGTCATGGAGATGTACCTATATTACACTAGCACATCCTAGAGCTTCTATGTGATGGTAGGGGATGCAGTCATGCGGGTCCTGGGGCTAGGAGAGACCCTGGAACTTAGCTAGAGCCATATAATTTAGTAGGTCACCCTAACAGGACCACGCTTAGGACAGATGATTTAGATGATTCATCTCAGCTAGCGATTGAGGGGCGGAGTGCATTGGCAAAGGTGACACACATGAAAGTGCATGGTACCATGATGGTTGTGGAGGTAGAGAGACATAGAGCACCCATAACACATGTAGATCCTGAGCTACAGTTGGTGGCCGATGATGTTCTCAACATTATTGATCATGACACAATGATGCAGTATGTTATCATGGAATGTGATGCATATTTTGGATTGCATCATAGATGAAGGCCTCGACCGATTGGACAAGTATATATTTATTTTCATCATTTGATTTTCATGATTGTAATGTATCCTCAAATGAATAATTTTTTTAACTAATACTTTGCTTTGTGTTATACCTCCATGCAGGATCCTGGTTTCATGGAGGTTTTGTTTGGTAGTGATGTATCTGTTCGAGGTCCCATTGCACTTCAGTTCTCCCCTTGGGATGTGTGTTGAACAACAGTTTTGTGGACCAATGGTATTGGGTTAACTGTAGTATTTTTTCATGGTATTTTTCCCTATAAAAGAGAGCATTGTAACATGGCTATGTAGGGTATTGTTATAGCATTGTAAGCAATCTCTGTTATAGTGAGAGAGACTGTGAGAGCGTGAAGAGGAAGTGCAGTAGTTTTGCTGCAGGTTGTATCCCTTCATCTTCATGGACTATAATAAAAGGATTGTAAATTTATTTGTGGACGTAGCCCATCATTTGGGTGAACCATGTTATATATGTGTCTCTCTGTAATGTGTTTAATGTGTTTTGCATCTTGTTTGATGATCTAACTGTATAACTATTATTGCTCTGCGGTCCTATTTTCTAACAATTGGTATCAGAGCCAAAAGCTCTATTTGGTTGGTAGACTCGCAGGAAAGATGGATTCTTGGTTTGAGTAGGAGCAATGGAAGAAGAAGGAAATTTTAGGGTTGAGAAATTTAATGATCAAAACTATCAATTATGGAAGATGCAAATGGAGGAATATCTGTACCAGAAGGATCTGTACCTTCTGTTGGGTGGAAAAGAAAAATAGTCGGTGACTATGAAGGAAGAAGAATGGGAGGTTCTTGAATGAAAGGCACTGAGAACAATATGAATGTTCCTGTATTTGTCAGTGGCTTTCAATATTTCAAAATAAAAAACAACAGAGGCCGTGATGAGCACATTGGGTAAACTCTACGAAAAACCCTCGGCTTCCAACAAGGTATTTTTAATGAAGCATTTATTTAATATGAAGATGTCGGAAGGCAGATCTATTGCTGATCATTTAAATGAGTTTAATACACTTACCAGTCAGTTAAGTTCTTTAAAAGTGAACTTTGATGATGAGGTTAGGGCTCTTCTAGTCTTGTGTTCATTGCCAGAAAGCTGGAATAGCTTGGTCATGGTTGTAAGTAACTCTATCCCTAGTTCAAATACTCTTAAGTTTGATGATGTTGTTGGTGTTATTCTTAGTGATTAAATGCGAAGAAAAAGCACATGTGAGACATCAGGTAATGCATTGAACATGGAGAATAGAGGAAGACAAAAGGAGAGAGGAAAGAGCACAGGTAACTGTAGCAAGTCTAGAAAGGGTAGATACAAGTCTAGATTCAGAAAAATAGAGTGCTGGAACTGTGGTAAGAAAGGACATCTAAAGAAAGACTGCAGAGCTCCAAAGAAGAAAGGAGACAGACATCAAGAGACTACTCACGAAGTGAATGTAGTAGGTGATGTGTTACAAGATGATTTGATTCTTGCATTAGATAATACTAGTGATTACTTGGTAGTAGATTCATGGGCTTGATGTCATGCTACACCCTATAGGAAATTCTTTCATGATTACGTTCAAGGTGATTTTGGACGTTTTTTATTGGGGGATGATGAACCATGTAAAATTGTTGGAAAGGGTAAGGTACATATTAAGTTAAATAATGGAAACGATTGGATGCTAAAATATGTAAGGCACATTCCTGCTATGAAAAGAAATATGATCTCAACAAGGCAGTTGGGAGATGGCGGTTGTTTTTCTATATTTGGAGAAATGTGGTGGAAGATCACTAAAGGATCAATGTTAATAGAAAAAGGAGATAGGATAGGTACGTTATATTTATTTCCTCATAATACTGATTATTCTATATCTGTAGCTTCCATAGAAACAAGTGTGGCATTGTGGCATCAGAGGCTTGGACACATGAGTGAGAAGGGGATGCAAATTCTCCACTCAAGGAAGCTGCTTCCAGATATGATGCAGGTAAGTTTGAAATTCTATGAGAGATGTGTTTATGGAAAATAGAAGAGAGTCATATTTCTCAGGGTTGGGAAAGAAAAGAAGAGTGAACAGTTAGAGC
Source organism: Pseudotsuga menziesii (assembly GCA_001517045.1). Lineage (NCBI taxonomy): Eukaryota > Viridiplantae > Streptophyta > Pinopsida > Pinales > Pinaceae > Pseudotsuga > Pseudotsuga menziesii. Next base: position 235,250 of record LPNX010907978.1, read on the forward strand.
TTGTCCATATAGATGTATGGGGACCAACTCAGGTACAATATCTTGGTGGCTCTCACTATCATGTTACTTTTATTGATGATGCAACTAGAAAAACTTGTGTTTATTGCATTAGACAGAAATCTGATGTGTTTGATACTTTTAGAAGTGGAAGGATTTGGCTGAGAATGAGACAAGAAAAAGGATGAAATGTCTCAGATATGATAATGGAGGTGAGTACTTCAGGAAGGAATTTGAAAGTTACTATTCTCACAATGGGATTTGTAGAGAGAAGACAGTCCCTAGAACACCAGAAGAAAATGGTGTGTTAGAAAGGATGAACAGAGTGATCATGGAGCTTGCAAGGTGTATGAGATTGTATGCAGGATTTCCCTTACAGTTTTGGGCTGATGCTGTAAACACTGCTGTTTATTTAATAAAAAGAGGGCCTTCAAGTGCTTTGGATGGTGGGATTCGAGAGGAGGCATGGAAAGGTAAACAGGTAAAATATTCATTTTTGAGAACTTTTGGTTGTGAAGCATTTTTCCATATTCATAAAGATGATAGAACAAAGCTTGAGGCTAAATCCAAGAAATGTACCTTTATTGGATATGGGGTTGATGATTTTGGTTATCGTTTGTGGGATTATGAAAAATGAAAAATCATTAGGAGTAGAGATGCAGTATTTAATGAAAAGGTCATGTACAAAGATCAGTTGTAGGGAAAGAAAGTGGAAAAGGAAAACACAGAGTACACAGTGCTTGATGAAATCAAAGAATATAAAGTTCCAAAGGCACCAAAAAATAAAAAACAATAGCAGGTACTTGAAACTCTTGCAAATGTAAGAAAATCTACCATGTTAGGAAAAACCCCTAAATGATTCTCTCCTTAAATGTATTATTTATTGATGACTAATTCTAGTGAACCAGAATGTTATGAAGAGGCAATGTAGGTAGAAACTAGAAAGAAGTGGGAGCAAGGAATGAATGAGGAGATGGACTCATTGGTAAGAAACTAGACTTGGGATTTGGTTCAGTTCTCTTCAAGAAAGAGGGCATTGTAGAATAAATGGGTTTATAGGTTGAACAAAGAAGATGGAAGCAAGAAGCGGTACAAGGCTAGACTTGTTGTAAAGGGGTTTGCACAAAAGAAAGGTATAATTTTTTATGAAATATTTTCTCTTGTTGTTAAAATGAATTCAATTAGAACTATTTTAAGTCTAGTGGCAGTAGAAGATTTGCATCTTGAACAGTTAGATGTAAAAATAACTTTTCTCCATGGGGATTTGGAGGAAGAGATTTATATGTAGGAGCCACAGGGGTATGAGGTCAAAGGGAAGGAGAATTTGGCTTGGAGGTTGAAGAAGAGCTTGTATGGCCTGAAGCAAGCTCTAAGGAAGTGGTATTTAAATGTTGATAAGTTTATGAGAGAACAAGGTTATGATAGATGTCATTCTGACCACTGTGTTTATTTCAAGAGGCTAGATAACGAAAGACATATTATCATGTTATTGTATGTGGATGACATGCTTGTTGCAGAGTCTAACATGCATGATATAAATGTGCTCAACATAAAACTAGCTAAATCATTTACGATGAAGGATTTGGGTGCTGTAAAGCAAATCCTTGGTATGAGAATAACAAGAGACAGGAAAATTCACAAATTGGCATTGTCTCAAGGTGAGTACATAGAAAAGGTGTTGCAGAGGTTTAGAATACAGAATGCAAAACCAGTTAGTACACATTTATCCATCCATTTCAAACTAAGTAAGGAGATGTGTCCAAATACACAAGAAGAAATAGATTACATGTCCAGGATTCCCTATTCATCGGCTGTAAGCTTGATGTATGCCATGGTGTGCACAAGACTAGATATTGCACATGCAGTGGGAGTTGTGAGAAGGTATATGAATAATCTAGGTAAAGAGCATTGGAAATAAATATAATGGATTCTTAGGTATTTGATAGGTACCACTTCTCATGCATTATGTTTTGGAGGTTCAGACAATGTTCAATAGGGATATGTTGATGCAGATATGGTTGGTGATAAAGAGAACAGGAGGAGGACCATAGTGTATGTGTTTACTGTGGGTGGAACATTAGTAAGTTGGATTTCAAAACTGCAATAGGTTGTTGCAATTTCAACAATGGAAGCAGAGTATGTTGCTTCTATAGAGGTTAGTAAGGAGATGATTTGGTTGCAGAGGTTCATGGAAGAATTGGGTAAGAAGGAGGAGAATAGTAGGTTGTACAGTTATAGCCAAAGTGCCATTCATATTGCAAAGAACTTAGCCTTTCATTCAAATACTAAACATATACAGCTCAAGTACCACTTCATAAGATCTGTTCTAGATGAAGAACTGTTAAAACTGGGAAAGATACATACTAGCCAGAATCCTGGAGACATCTTGACAAAGGGAGTAACCAGAGAGAAACTGAGTTCCTAATCAGTTTCTGTTGGCCTTCAAACATAAAGGTGAAAATAAGAAAATTTTCAAGTCCAAGGTCCAGAGCATAGTCCAGCAAGTAGAGCACGAGTGGACTTGTAGTGGTTAGTCTCCAAGTGGGAGATTGTTGGTTGTGGAGCCTGATCTTCCAGATCCAGAAATATTATTCAGTCATATTTGTACCCCAGGTGTACAATACACTTGTTCCCCATGCCTTGGGCTTCGGGGTAGTTCCCCAAAAAAGGGGGTTCAGGGGAAAATCCCCCAAGAATTTGTTTTGGGATGTGTGTTGGCAAATAGTTTTGCAGTCCCATGGTATTGGGTTAACCATAGTATTTTCCCATGGTATTTTCCCCTATAAAAGAAAGCATTGTAATACGATTGTGTAGGGTATTATTAAAGCATTGTAAATAATCTCTATGATTGTGAGAGAGACTGTGAGAGCATGAAGAGGAAGTGCATCAATTTTACTACAGGTTTTATCCCTTCACCTTTTTACGTTGTAATAAAAGGATTGGAAATTTGTTTGTGGATGTAGCCCATCATTTGAGTCAACCACGTAATATCTATGTCTCTTTGTAATGTGTTTAATGTGTTTTGCATCTTGTTTGATGATTTAACTATATAACTATTATTTCTCTACGGTCTTGTTTTCTAACAACCCTCTCTTTCCTTTATATCCTTTGTCACTTGTTAAAGACATACTTTATATATTTGTATATTGTTTCCTCCTCACAACATCTTGATTCATCTTACTTTCTTCTTTGACTTATTTGTTGTGACTGTGTGTGTTGTTGCATTGCTATTAACAACACTCCAAAACTATGATTAATCTATTTCCATTACCAATATTGAGATAGGGCACAACATCACTCTACCATTACCTCCTTTCTCCTCTTCCATGCGATGCAACTTACACGTTTTCCCATCATTCCCAATCCTATAAGTATTCTTTTGACCATGATGGATAATGCCTATATTGTACTATGATGTTCTTCTCAACAATATGTGATAGATATCCATAGGAATCATGTCACACAATACCTAGTCACTTTGACCACCTACATGTAAGTTAACAATACAATGCTTTGAGATTGTGACCTTCTACCCCTTTTACAACTAATAAAGTTTTTATGCATTCGGGTGAAAGGTACACTTCAAATTCAGTGCTTGGATAACCTTGGTGTTACCTTTGTCTACAATCAAATTGCAACACTTACCTTCAATTTTTTACTTGATATTGAAGATATTTTTCCTCTACTACAAGTCTCTTTCAATTTGATTCTCATTCTTCAAAAAAATTATTTCTAGAATCAATCTCTCCATGCCCAACTTCCACTAGGAAAACTTCTTTCTCAACCATTCTCTATGTTGCTTATACAAAATATGATCCCTTGTATACTACCTTCACCCTAATATAGTCTCTCTAAATACCATATGCTTACTGTCCTTGTTATCCACCTTTGAAATAGGTTCCGATGAATCTACCACATATTCCTCTTCATTTCACTAATTTCTTTCCTTTATTTGTGTCAAATCATTTGCCAATAATTTAATTCATGGCATTGGAACTAGTTTCTTCATATATATTCATTTTTGGTTTTCCTCGTTTATCCACTTGAGTCCTTCTTTCCATCAAATTTGTTTGATTCATGGGAAACTTGTATTCAACCCTCAAGGACAATTGATAGTCCATAACCACTGAATGGCAATTCTACACATTAAACTCATCTTGACTGACAAAGAGTGGTCCATTCATAGACCTAACAATAGATTCAAGCATATGTTGATTTTTGCATGATCTTATGAACAATTGATAAAAATATCTCATATAGTCCTTTATTGATGTCTGCATCTACTTAAAATTTTAAAAACTCTTTATTAAATTCAACAAATAAGACACATGTAAGAAGTTACCTTTCAACTTTGCCACCATCTAGTCTCAATTCTGAATCTTCTCTTTTCACTTCATCACTCGATTCAACTACAACGTATGGATCTACTACTTAGTGCATGAAAAAATTACATTTAAGGGATTGTCAATCTATTCAAGTTCAAATAATTTCTCCATTTTCCTGATCCAACCAATCAATTCTTTTGAATTTAAACTACAAAATATGTAGGATTATCTAGCATAGGTTTTCCTCATAGACTTAAATTAACTCGAGTTATCATCTCTTTAGGTGATTGTATTTCTTGTAGTTCTTCTCTCAATAATTATTGTTCCTCTTAAATTCCAATCTCATCATTTATTTCACTGTAATTCCCCTTCAACGGGTTGTTCTTGTGGCGCCCATGCTTGTAGACATAACCACTCTCAACATCATTTGAATGCGTGTAGTTCTTGTATCTCTCTTACCCCAATTCATGTTCACTCATTTGTGTTCCATGCTTTGTTTTTTTTCTATGAATTATCTGTAAATTTGGACAATGTGCACTCAATCCCAATATTGGGATTGCCTCTCCCCATTGACACAATTATCTCATTCATTGGTTTCATGTCCCCATCAATCATTCCAACTAGGAAAAGGGGATATTTACGAATTTCAGGTTCCTTAATTTTTCCCCATGGGCCATAATAAAAATTCATAAATAAGAATTATATGTGTATATGTATAAATGGTAAAACATAGTGGAAGTAAAATTCCTTACACACACAAATTATGTATAATCAAGAATATCCATCACATGTATAAATCAAATCATTCCACTCTCTTTTGGTAAAGAAGATCCATCCAACTAGTTGTGTAAGAGTGATTTTATAGACATATGTAGGTATCAGTTGTAGATACCACCCCCACATCAAGATACTAGAACACTAGGGTTAAGAAAACACCAACATGATTCTCTCTCTAATCCCACAACCCCTTTTCTCACATTCTTAGCCAAGATCCTCACCACTAAGAAATAATAGAGATCTCACTTAGCCATCCCAACCATCGAAATATTTTCTACTTCCCACAGAAAAACAAGAAAGACATTTACCTTCACTGCTCCATAGCTCCCTTGAGAAATCCAACTCTTATAGTGATTACTAGTGTGTGTAGAAGAATCCAATATATTGTATGTTGATGTCACCTGCCCCAATTTGCAAAAACAATTTAATGTTATTTGAGGAACATTATGTTATATTTTATGTTAAGTTTGTAATTAATTACAAATTGGGGTCAAGAATAATTAATGTAATTCAGAATATTTTATTTATAAATAAATAAATGATGAGACAACAACTTAGGTAAGCTGTAAAAAGAGTGTTAACTGGTCACTTGGTTGAGGAGATTGGGTGGAGAGTATCCTGACAAGTGGCAGCATCCTCAAACTACTTCCAACTGTTGTAGGTGGAAACTTCCCTATATTTGTGGTAATCATTCCCCAAGAAAGTGGAATTGGAGCAGGTGGCTCATTAAGTGAAAACTGACCCAGAAGACCTAGGAATTTTGTATTAAATTTACCATTCAAGACAGCCGAGGCTGCTCATTTTCTGGGAAGTGATCATTCAGGGTGAATGAATTTCTCATGAGAAAATTCAATGGAGGAGATTACTTAAGTGAGTTGAGGGGTTAACTAATAAGACTGAACTTATTGCAGCTATTAGGTTGAATTTCTTACTGCTGTGAGCAGATTTGAATTACTGAGGTAATTTGACCAGTCAGGAGACAGAAGGTCTTAAGGATACATCCTTCACCCAGTACTCTACTAGGAGGACCAAGAAATAGGCTCGGGGGTCATGAGGAAGTGCAGACTAAGCTTTCTCTAGGATTTGGTTGGGAGGAACAACCTCCTTAAGCTATTTTCACCTCATCATTGGCAGGTTCTAATTGTTTCATGTTATTATATTTATTTACTGTCTTTAGTAAAATGTTTACTAGTTTTCAAATATAGGAATGTTAGTATTTTATTAGTGTTTATGAAGAAAAGAGTAACTGTGTATTGATGAACTTAGTAATTTGGAGATTATGTTAAAAATAGTAGTATATATGCTAAATGAGAAATAAATAGAAATAGATTTCCATACTGTATTTTTTCATGCCTGGTTTAGGAAGTACTCAGATGGGTGCTTATGTAGATATGATGATTCTTATTTAACTTTGAATGAAAAATGTAACTAATTTCTTCTATAGTTTGCATATGATTTCATTCTTTAAAAACAACAGTAAACACTCTATTATTGGATGTATCTACTTCTAACAAGAACTTAACATAGGTATATAAAGATATTTAGTAAGCATACTAACTCTAGAACTATTATTATTAATATTATTCATTATAAACACAATAGATGAAGTTAAACAAATAAATAAAATAATAGTAAATAAACAATGACTTAGGGTTAAAACTAGGTAGTACTCGATAATTTGTTATAATAACTCGTTCCAAGATAATTTTTGTTTCTGTATTAAAACAAACGCTTTTACTGTAACCTCAGGATAATTACCTAGGGTTATGAAGGACAAGTTCCATCCTATTCAAAAACTTGCATTAAATTACCATAATTTTCCTTTATAAGAATTTAAATAGCTGTAAAAATCATTGAAGGGAAAGTAAGAAAATAGAGATAAAATTTATCATCTAAAAATTATTACAGAACTGTAGGGTATATTTAAATATTAACCCTTATGAGCCAAAATAGAGTAATAATATTAGTCTTAAACACAGTAAAATTTCCCCTAAAACATTGCATTGGGAATCATTATAAATACATAATAATAAAGGAAGTCTAAATGTTGATTAAAGTCAGCCCCAAAAGCTAATTTTCTTACCTTTGATCAATATTAATAGACAATTAGGATCAATCTCTTTAATTGAGCTGATTTAGTCTCCTGAGGATGGTCCTAGATTGAGGACCGAAACGTTGAGAGCATTTTCTCCCAACACAACACAGTATCCGCCATTAATTAAATACATAATAATAATTAAAATAATACAATAACAACTTGTTAAAAATAAAATCAATTAAGAAGTAATGGCTCATAGCCTTTAGAATTAAAGGTCGAGGCTCAGGCATGTTAATAAAATTGAACTATACAAGATATATTTATATGTTGCAGTAACCATTCATTACTGACAGGTAAAATTCTCTATGGAAGGAAATGCAATACTCCCATCTCTTGGAGTAATCCAATGGACAGGTTAGTATTAGGACCTGAATTATTGAAGGAGATGGAGTTAATTGTAAAACAAGTACAAGGTAACTTGAAAATTGTGCAAGATCGACAGAAAAACCAAGTAGAACTTAAATGAACTCCAAAGGAGTTCCAGGTAGGAGAACACGTTTTTATTAAGGTGAAATCCAAAAAGAGTTCTTTGAGGCTGGGTAGCTGTGCTAAGATAACACCCCAATATTGTGGTCCTTTTGAAATACTGTACAGGATAGGACATGTAGCATATCAGTTAGCTCTACCACAAAATCTAAGAGTTCACAATGTTTTTCACATTTATGTATTAAAAAAATATGTACATGATGCTACTCATGTTATTAATTGGAATGATGTGTAGGTGGAACCCAAAGGAGATTTTCTGGTGGAACCGGATTGTTTCCTCAAATGAAGGGAGATCTCGCTTTGGAATCACACCATTGGTCAGGTGAAGGTGCAATGGAAGTACCTTAGTCCAGTAGAAACCACCTCGGAATTGGAAAGTCATATGCAGGATGCATATCCAATTCTATTTCAAGGGAACTCTAAGGATGAGGAATAAATAACATCGAGGACGATGTTATAGATTAAGGGGGTGTGTATGTCACCTGCCCCAATTTACAAAAACAATTTAATTTTATTTGAGGAACATTGTGTTATATTTTATGTTAAGTTTGTAATTGAGGACCAAGTGGGGTCAAGAATAATTAATGTAATTCAGAATATTTTATTTATAAATAAATAAATGATGAGACAACAGCTTAGGGAAGCTGTTAAACGAGTGTTAATTGGTCACTTGATGGAGGAGACTAGGTGGAGGGTATCCTGACAAGTGGCAGCATCCTCAAACTACTTCCAACTATTGTAGGTGGCAACTTACCTATATTTGTGGTCATGATTCCCAAAGAAAGTGCAATTGGAGCAGGTGGCCCATTAAGTGAAAACTGACCCAGAAGACCTAGGCGTTTTCTATAAAATTTCCCATTGAAGACAGTTGAGGATGCTCATTTTTTGGGAAGTGATCATTTAGGGTGAATGAATTGCTCCTAAGAAAATTCGATGGAGGGGATTACTGAACTAAGTTTGAGGGGTTAATTGCTGATACTAAACTTATTGCAGCAATTAGGCTGAATTTCTTACTGCTGTGAGTAGATTTGGATTGCTGAGGTAATTTGACCAGTGAGGTGACATAAGGTCTTAAAGATACATCCTTCACCCAGTACTCTACCAGGAGGACCACGAAATAGGCTCGGGGGTCCCGAGGAAGTGCAGACTAAGCTTTCTCTAGGAGTTTGTTGGGAGAAGCAGCCTTCTTAAGTTGTTGTCACCTCATCATTAGCAGGTTGTAATTGTTTCATGTTATTATATTTATTTACTATCTTCAGTAAAATGTTTACTAGTTTTCAAATACATGCATGCTAGTATTTTATTAGGGTTTCTGAAGAAAAGAGTAACTGTGTATTGATGGACTTAGTAATTTGTAGATTATGTTAGAAACAGTAGTATATATGCTAAATGAGAAATAAATAGAAATATATTTTCATACTATATTTTTCCACGCCTGGTTTAGGTAGTACTCTTGTACAGCCAGGTTTTTATGTAGATATGATGATTCTTATTTAAATCTGAATGAAAAATGTAACTAATTTCTTCTATACTTTGCATATGATTTCATTCTTTAAAAACAACAGTAAACACTCTATTATTGAATGTATCTACTTCTGACAAGAACTGAACATAGGTATATAAAGATATTTAGTAACCATACTAACTATAAGAACTATTATTATTACTATTATTCATTATAAACACAATAGATGAAGTTAAACAAATAAATAAAAGAATAGTAAACAAACAATCACTTAGGGTTAAAAATAGGTAGTACTCGATAATTTATTATAATAACTTGTTCCAAGATAAGTTGTGTTTCTGTATTAAAACAAATGTTTTTATTGTAACCTCAGGATAATTACCGAGGGTTATGAAGGACAGGTTCCATCCTATTCACAAACTTGCAGTAAATTACCGTAATTTTCCTTTATAAGAATTTAAACAACTGTAAAAATCATTGAAGGGAAAATAAGAAAACAGAGATAAAATTTATCATGTAAAAATTATTACAGAACTGTAGGGTATATTTAAATATTAACCCTTATGAGCCAAAAGAGAGTAATAATATTACTCTTAAACACAGTAAAATTTCCCATAAAACATTGCACTGGGAATCCTTATAAATACATAATAATAATTAAAATAATACAATAACAACTTGTTAAAAACAAAATCAATTAAGAAGTAATGGCTCATAGCCTTTAGAATTAAAGGCCGAGGCTCAGGCCTATTAATAAAACTGAACTATACAAAATATATTTATATCGAACAGTAACCATTCATTACTAACAGGTAAAAACCCTTAATCCATTTACATGTCTTGACTGGTTATTAGTCCTTCTTGTCTTTTAAAATCTATTTTAAAAAGTAAAAATTAAACAGACAGAGGTCGACAGCCTCGTAGGGCTTAGAGCTGAGCTCTATCAAGAAAATAAAAGAAGTTTACATCTGTTTAGGCTGTAAAGGCATAGACATAAAAACTATTTTATCATGGCTACAATAGCCTTCATCCTCCCTGCATAAAAATACCCTCTAGGGTTTTGAAACTCATACAGAAACACGCAAGCAAGAAACAACAAGCTAGTAGGTAAACCGAGGTCGTGCCTTTTTCAACCGCAAAGAACCTATCTTCCAACCACCACATCAATTTGCAGGAAGAAACCCTCATTTACAATCGGGGCTTACCGAATGTATGCCTAGATGAACGGTCGAGGGAATAAGCTCGTTTACATATATAGATCCAGGAGGAGGACCTGCAAGAATTGCAAACCATTTTATTGTTACAAATATTTCTTAAATTCTAAAAAACCCTTTTATGAAAATTAACCTAAAAATGAAACTAGATTAAGTATTTACTTGTTAAGCTTCTCTTTCTGAATGAAGCTGAGGTAAAATGACCAGCTTCGATTGTTTTGGCACCGAGCCAGAAGACAAGAAGATGCTGAGTCACATCTTGGAATGAAACGAGAAAACAACTCAACTGGAATGGAGAAGTACTCTTGTACAAGCTCTATCAATCATTTTGTAGGCTCAAGACAAACACAGTCCTTGAATCCTTAAGAAAAACCAGTATCTACACTCGTTGTATGCTACTTCAACCTTTAAATACCAAAAACCCCTCACGACCTCTCTCAAAACAGTCACAACATTTGGATATGGAAGTAAGCTACTAAGCTTGAAGGTGGTTACAGGTTTCCAGTGGCCGTGAGCTCTCATCTTGGCCAACAAGACAGAGGAACCCTCACTCCGAAAAAACATATGAGTAGGGTTTTTAAGTTATAAGTCAACCCTTGTGTGGATAAAACAAACTCACATGTCCTTTGAAATATTTTCTCCAGCGTCGATAGGGTTCCATAGTCATCGCTGCAACACAACGATTTACAATCAAACCTGCGATCATTATAAACTATGCATTATATGATTGCCATATGCATATAATTACCATGGAGTTGATTGGTCCTTAGTTTACCGATTATAACCTTAGATTTAGGATGATATCCAAACATTATTTTGGTTGACCAACAAACTTATTCCAAAGTTTTACTAACTCAATTTATGTGAGGACATAGTTATTATATTTAAATGAGATTTTTATAATGTCAAAACTAGGAGAAGATTGAAGAAAATTGAATTGGAGATTAGCGATGTTTAGGTTATAATTCATAAATTCAAGATATGAAGTAACTCATAGGCTATATCAAGTTTAAATAAATTTTTTTGCTAACTTCATGTGCTAAGACTTAGTATAAAGATATTTCAAAAGTCTACTAATAAACTTGCATGAAGTTTTAGTCATCGCTAAGAATGCACTAAAAATTTGAGGTAGAAGATACATATAAAAAAAGAATAAAGAGTACATCTTTATATAACATGAAAATGATATAATGAAAAACCGAGGTTAAGGTTAAAATGGTTTACATCTTTGAATGTTAGCTCATAGGAGTTTTAGAGTAACTCTTTTCCAGGAAAAATAGGCTAGGATGGCGGTTTAGGAACTACGAAGTAGTTTTTTTGTACGATTCAATTAATGATGCTCAAAACTAGAATCCAATGTATGCTTCAACCAAGCAAAAGTTGGAGTACTATAAATGCATCCTAGTTAAAATCTAGATCAAAATTGTTTAAAACAAAAGTATAAGGTATTCTTGGACTCAAACCAATAGGTAATTTGATTTCCTTCAGCACAGTATCTTGAACACTTTTTATAACTATGCTGATGCAGTTTGTTATACATTTATTATGGAGTTGTAACGAAAGAAAAATATTAACATTACCTCCTTGAAGACAGGCAACATATTAAAATTTTTTCTAAGACTAGCATATTATTCATGCTAGGGAAGTATATTCTTGACTTGAAATTAAATAACACCCTACTGGATCATACACTTCCCTTTTAAACATGTAAGGAACCAGCAGTCCAACTGAGCTAACTAAAAGCTAAGTAAGCCCCAATCACACACAAGAATTCTTTCCCTACTTGACAAAAGATAAACATCAGTATATCTAGCAGTAGCAAAATATAAGTTCTTTTCTACTTCTAAAAGAATTATAATTGCTAAGTCATTAACAACACTAACCCAAGTTTTTAAGATTACACTTTTAGTTTATAGGCTTTTATAAAGAAGCATCTCCTTGTTCTTTTATAAACTATTTTCATTTTCTGCTAACCATTAGCAGGTACTTAGCAGTGACTTTAGACATTTTATGTCACTTGAAAATTTTAAAATTTTTACGAATTTTTGGGTTATTACATGTGGTAGCAGAACACAAGGTTCAAACACTAGGCCCGAATGTAGCTCAACTTGCTTATGTGAAATAATAAATTTAAATAAATATGTTGATGTTGTTTTCTTTGGATGATACACCCAGAGAATTTTTGTATGTGAGTTAATCACAGATATGGATAGATTGGAAGAATATGCGGATGAGGAATCTCCTTACACTGAATGGAATAATCTTCAAAAAGAACCTATACAAGAAGAAATTACTAATAATTCTTCTGAACTACTACAAACAGTTAAAGAATTAAAAATAGATATGGAATCGATTAAGAAAGAAAATGAAAGGATTCTGAGAGCTCAAGAGGAGCTAAATCAGATTTTAATGGAAAGATTTCATACTGAGGGAAAAGGTAAAAGAACTGAGTCTAAAGATATAGGTTATCAACATAAAGATAAAAAGACTAAACAAGTTAAAAACGAAAGTAGCTCATCTTCTGAAGTATATGGTGATTTACATAAACAAAACTTTCATTATACTAGTGACACTAGTGAATATAACCACCATACTAGGAAGAGAAAATTTAAACCTTATGAAGAAATCTTTGGGGAGTTCAAGAAGATCAAGCCACCAACCTTTAATGGAGAAACTGAGAAGGGGGAAGAAGCAGAATCTTGGCTATCCGGGATGAAGAAATACTTCCAAATTTATAACTACTCTAATCAGCTGAAGGCCAGGATGGCTATTTATAATCTCACAAGAAAACCAGATATATGGTGGCAGGACTTAAAAAGAGTAAAAGGTATAAGGGAGAAAAACATAAATTGGAGTACATTTAAGAAATATTTCAAAAAGAATTTTTTATCTGAACAGTACTATGAGGAAAGGGCTAAGAAATTTTATGAGCTAAAACTGGGTACAATGAATATGAAAAGACTGAATAGTAAATTTCTAAGTCTACTCAGGTATGTGCCATGTATTGTAGATGAGAAACCTAAGGTACAACAGTTTCTCAACTGTTTAGCTTATCATATAAAGGACAAAATTGAGTATGACAATCCGAAAACATTAGAAGAAGCAATGAGAAAAGAGAATTTCTGTTATGAACAGAATCATAAAAAGGAGAGTATGGCCAACTGGAAGGCCAAAAGGAATAATAACTTTGAACAGAAAAAGAAAGAGTTTGTGCCTAATCGAAATTTTAAGAATAATAACATCAAGAATTTTCCTAGTAAAAATTTCCAAGGGAACAAAAGTAATTCACAGACCAATCCAAATAATCAAAGGAATAAAGAATCTGCTAACAACCACATTAATTATACAAAGAACTTTGAACGAAAGGAACCCATAAAGTGTTGGGAATGCAATGGTCCGCATTATGCATCAGTCTATCCCAATCAAAAGAAGACTCTTAGCAACATACACACAATAGCAAGGACAATGCCCAGGATCAATGTAGCATTAGAAAACCGGCAGGTAGATTATCAAACTTCCATGGTGGAAGTGGAAGGTAAGATAAATAAAATAAATATATCTATCATTAGAGGAAATTTCAACTCAAAATGGGTCTCCTAAACAAAATTAATAAAATAATAGTTAAAATAATAAAATAATATTTATTAATTTTGGAGGAAGAAAAGAAAAAAACTACTTTTTTGTTTGTATTTTCGACATATCTCCCCGGGTTTTTGCTCAAATTTCAATTGGGAGAGCTCGTTGGATGTGGAATTAAATTTTGAATCCAACGAGTACCCACTCAGAATACTTTTGACGGACCCCACTACCCAAAAAAAAGAAATACCTGAAAAAACATGATGATGATGTCATCATCACATTTTTTTCAGGTATTTCTTGTTTTTGGGGTAGTGGGGTTTGTTAAAAAGTATGTTGAGTGGGTACTCGTTGCATGCAGAATTTAATTCTGCATCCAATGAGCTCTCCCAATCGAAATTTGAGTAAAAACATGGGGAGATATGTTGAAAATACAAAGAAAAAAAAAGTAGTTCCTTTTATGATACCTATCCCCAAATTTATATTAAAAAAGTGTTTAAGACCTATACGGTATTTCAAATTTAAAGGAATTTCATTGGCTAACACATGATGACATGGGATTTGAGTTAAAGTTAAAAGGCCCATTTTTAGTTGAAATTTCCTCTAATGTTTAATTGATCCAGGAGCTAGTTTAAGCTATATTTCTCCTAATTTAGTAGAAAAGTGTAAGCTTTTAGTTGAAAAGTTTACAAGTTCTTGGTTAGTTTAGTTAGCTACTGGTGCAAAGAGAAAAGTAACTAGCTTTTTTAAGAATTGTGCAGTAACTATGGATCAGTTTGAAACATTTATTAAACTCAATGTGTTACCTTTAGGTTCATTTGATATGTTAATTGGTATGGATTGGTTAGAACAACATAGAATGGCCTTGAATTGCTTTGATAAAAGCTTCACTTCCATAAATAGCTATGGAAAGTTAATAAATGTAAAGGGAATTCCTAGGAAAACAACTGTAAGGCATATTTCTGCTTTGCAGCTTAAGAGAGCTGTTAGGAAAGGATGTAAGGATTTTGCCATAAAAGTAATCAATGAAGAAAACATTAACACCATAGATAAATTAAAATTGGAAGATATTTCGATTCTAAGGGAATATTCAGATGTATTTTTGGAAGAAATTTTGGGACTTCCTCCGAAACAGGAATTATATTTTACTATTGAGCTGGTACCTAGTGCAGTGCCCAGCTCGAAAGCCCCTTATCGAATGAATATACTAGAATTAAATGAACTTAAGTTACAGTTAAAAGAAATCATTGATAAGAATTACATTAGACCCAGTGTGTCTCCCTGGGGGGCACCTATCATCTTTGTTAAGAAGAAGGATGGAACTCTACGACTATGTATAGATTATCATCAATTAAATAAAATGACTATCAAGAACAGATACCCGTTACTTCGCATGGATGATTTGTTTGATCAGCTACATGGAGCCACGATGTTTTCAAAGATTTATTTACGGTCTGTATACCACCAGGTCCAAATCAAAGACGAAGACATCTTTAAAACAGCCTTTGGGACTCGATATGGACATTACGAGTTTGTCATTATGCCCTTCGGGCTTGCTAATGCCCCAGCTATTTTTATGTGTCTGATAAATAATGTAATGCACAAATATATGGATAAATTTGTGGTCGTATTTATTGACAACATCTTAATTTACTCAAAGTCTGAAGAGGAACATAAAGAACACTTAAAATTTTTCTTACAGGAGTTAGGAGAACATCAACTTTTTGCAAAATTTAGTAAATGTGACTTCTTTAAAGATAAAATCTAGTATTTAGGTCATGTGGTGACTAAAGAAGGAATTTCTGTTGACCCCGAAAAGATAAAGGCAATCAAATATTGGCCAGTCCCAAAAGACGTAACTGACGTTCGATCATTCATGGGGATTACCGGTTATTACTGGAGGTTCATCGAAGGGTTTTCAAGAATTGCAAATCCTATAACCTCTTTTCAAAAAATGGGGAAGAAATTCGATTGGAATCAGAAGTGTGAATATAGTTTTAAAAAGTTAAAAAAATTACTAACCACTGCACCAATTCTAAGAATTTCTAACCCTTAAAAAGATTTTATAGTATGTACTGACTCATGCAATGACGATTTAGGTGGAGTATTAGCTCAGGAAGGACACGTCATTGCTTATGAGTCTAGGAAGCTGAAAATTCATGAGAAAAATTATGTGACCTATGACTTAGAAATAGTTGTTGTCATACATGCCTTAAAGATGTGGCGTCATCATTTAATTGGAACGAAGTTTATATTAATGACAGATAATAAAGGATTGAAATACATGTTAGATCAACCTAACTTGAATGCTAGGCAAGCTTAGCTTTTATGAGTGAATACGATTTTGATATTTAACAAATAAAGGAAAGGAGAATAAGGTTGTTGATGCATTAAGTAGAAATACAAAGCTGAATTTTACAGTAGCCATCGACACTTATACAACAGACTTGGAAGAACAACTCAAAGATGGAATAGAACAAGATGAAAATTACTGAAAATTACAAGCAAAAGTAAAAGAGAATTTAATAGAAAGTCGAAGTACAGGGTATAGCTTGAATGAAAAAGGATTATTACTGTATAAAGACAGATTATATGTAGATAATGTACCTAAGATTAAGCTGTTAATTTTAAACGAAATTCATAAAACGCCTTATTCAGGGCATCCGGGTTATCAAAAAACTATAACCATGCTAAGAAAGGATTATTTCTGGCCAAAACATGAAAAATGAACTAGAAGAATAAATTGATAGATGCTTTGAACGTCAGCAAGTAAAAATTGAACATCAGGATCCAGCTGGGCTACTTCAACCCTTGCCTATTCCTAGTTGGAAATGGGAGATAATTAGCCTTGATTTTGTTACGGGATTACATAGAAATCAGAACTTAAATGACTCAATAATGGTATTGGTTGACAAATTGAGTAAAGCAGCCCATTTTACACCTGTAAAAACTACTTATAAAGTTGCAGATATTGCTGATATTTTCTTAAAACAAATTTTTCGGTTGCATGGAATATCGAAGGTGATAATTTTAGACCGAGACCCTAAATTTACAGGTAATTTTTTGAAATCTTTGTTTAAAGGATTAAATACTACATTAAAATTTTGTACCTCTTTCCATCCTCAAATTGATGGATAGACTGAAAGAGTAAATCAGGCATTGGAGGATCTACTCAGAATGTACGTAAAGGAGCAGCCAGGTAAATGGGAAGACTATTTACACCTGGTAGAATTTGCTTACAATAATCATTATCAAGCTTCAGCAAGGTATAGTCCTTTTGAAATTCTGTATGGAAGGAAATGCAATACTCCCATCTCTTGGAGTAATCTAGTGGATAGGTTAGTATTAGGATCTGAATTATTGAACGAGATGGAGTTAATTGTAAAATAGGTACAAGGTAACTTGAAAATTCCGCAAGATCGACAGAAAAGCCAAGAAAAACTTAAAAGAACTCCAAAGGAGTTCCAGGTAGGCGAACATGTTTTTATTAAGGTGAGATCCAAAAAGAGTTCTCTAAGGCTTGGTAGCTGTGCTAAGATAACACCGCAATATTGTGGTCCTTTTGAAATACTGTCCAGGATAGGATAGGTAGCATATCAGTTAGCTCTACCACCAAATCTAAGAGTTCACAATGTTTTTCATATTTATGTATTAAAAAAATATGTACATGATGCTACTCATGTTATTAATTGGAATGATGTGCAGGTGGAACCCGGAGGAGATTTTCTGGTGGAACCAGATTGTATCCTCGAACGGAGGGAGATCTCACTTCAGAATCGTACCATTGGTCAGGTGAAGGTGCATTGGAAGCACCTTAGTCCAGAAGAAGTTACCTAGGAATTGGAAACTCATATGTGGGATGCATATCCAATTCTATTTCAAGGGAACTCTGAGGACAAGGAATAAATAACATCGAGGACGATGTTATAGATTAAAGGGGTGTGTATGCCACCTGCCCCAATTTGAAAAAACAATTTAATGTTATTTGAGGAACATTGTGTTATATTTTATGTTAAGTTTGTAATTGATGACTAAGTGGGGTCAATAATAATTAATGTAATTCAGAATATTTTATTTATAAATAAATAAATGATTAGACAACAGCTTAGGGAATATTTTAAAAGAGTGTTAAATGGTCACTTGGTGGAGGATATTGGGTGGAGAGTATCCTGACAAGTGGTAGCATCCTCAAACTACTTCCAACTATTGTAGGTGGAAACTTCCCTATATTTGTGGTCATGATTCCCAAAGAAAGTGGAATTGGAGCAGGTGGCTCATTAAGTGAAAAATGACCCAGAAGACCTAGGCATTTTATATAAAATTTCCCATTGAAGACAGCTGAGGATACTCATTTTCTGGGAAGTGATCATTCAGGGTGAATGAATTGCTCGTGAGAAAATTTGATGGAGGGGATTACTGAAATAAGTTTGAGGGGTTAAATGTTTGAGACTAAACTTATTGCAGCTATTAGGATGAAGTTCTTACTGCTATGAGCAGATTTGGATTACTGAGGTAATTTGACCAGTCAGGTGATAGAAGGTCTTAAGGATACATCCTTCACCCAGTACTCTACCAGGAGGACCAAGGAACAGGATTGGGGGTCTTGAGGAAGTGCAGACTAAGCCTTTTCCAGGAGTTCATTGGGAGGAACAACCTCCTTAAGTTGTTGTCACCTCATCGCTGGCAGGTTGTAATTGTTTCATGTTATTATATTTATTTACTCTCTTCAGTAAACTGTTTACGAGTTTTCAAATACAGGCATGTTAGTATTTTATTAGGGTTTATGAAGAAAGGAGTAATTGTGTATTGATGGACTTAGTAATTTGCATATTATGTTAGAAATAGTAGTATATATGCTAAATGAGAAATAAATAGAAATAGATTTCCATACTGTATTTTTCCATGCCTTGTTTAGGCAGTACTCTAGTACAGCTGGGTGTTTATGTAGATATGATGATTCTTATTTAACTTTGAATGAAAATTTCAACGAATTTATTCTATAGTTTGCATATGATTTCATTCTTTAAAAACAACAGTAAACACTCTATTGTTGAATGTATCTACTTCTGACAAGAAATGAACATAGGTATATAAATATATTTAGTATGCATACTAACTATAAGAACTATTATTATTACTATTATTCATTATAAACACAATAGACGAATTTAAACAAATACATAAAAGAATAGTAAACAAACAATCACTTAGGGTTAAAACTAGGTAGTACTCGGTAATTTCTTATAATAACTTGTTCCTAGATAATTTTTGTTTCTGTATTAAAATAGATGTTTTTACTGTAACCTCAAGATAATTGCCCAGGGTTATGAAGGACAGGTTCCATCCTATTCACAAACTTGCAGTAAATTACCCTAATTTTCCTTTATAAGAATTTAAACAACTGTAAAAATCATTGAAGGGAAAATGAGAAAACAGTGATAAAATTTATCATGTAAAAATTATTACAGAACTGTAGGGTATATTTAAATATTAACCCTTATGAGCCAAAACAGAGTAATAATATTACTCTTAAACACAGTAAAATTTCCCATAAAAGATTGCACTGGGAATCATTATAAATACATAATAATAATTAAAATAATACAGTAACAACTTCTTAAAAACAAAATCAATTAAGAAGTAATGGCTCATAGAATTTAGAATTAAAGGTCGAGGCTCAGGCTTGTTAATAAAATTGAACTATACAAAATATATTTATATCGAACAGTCACCATTCATTACTGACAGGTAAAAACCCTTAACCCATTTACATGTCTCGACTTGTTATCAATCCTTCTTGTCTTTTAAAATCTATTTTAAAAACTAAAAATTAGACGGACAGAGGTCGACAGCCTCATAGGGATTAGAGCTAAGATCTATCAAGAAAATAAAAGAAGTTTACATCTATTCAGGCCGTAAAGGCATAGACATAATTTTTTTTTTTTATCACAGCTACAATAGCCTTCATCCTCCCTGCTTAAAAATACCCTCTAGGGTTTTGAAACTCATACAGAAAAAAGAAAGCAAGAAAAAACAAGCTAGTAGGTAAACCGAGGCCGTGCCTTTTTGTAGGAAGAAACCCTCATTTGAAATCGAGGATTACCGAATGTATGCCTAGATGAATAGTTGAGGGAATAAGCTCATTTCCACCTACCAGGAGGAGGACCTACAAGAATTGTAAACAATTTTATTGTTACAAATATTTCTTAAATTGTAAAACCATTTTATGAAAAATAACCTAAAAATGAAATTGGAGTAAGTCTTTAGCTGTTAAGCTTCCCTTTTTGAATGAAGCTGGGGTAAAACAGCCACCTTATATTGTTTTCACATCGAGCCAGAAGACAAGAAGATGGTGAGTCATAGCTTGGAAAGAAACGAGAAAACAACTCAACCAAAATGAAGAATTACTCTTGTAAAAGCTCTATCAATCATTTTGCAGGATCAAGACAAACACAGTCCTCGAATCCTTAAGAAAAACTAGTATCTACACTCACTGTATGCTACTTCAACCTTTAAAGACCAAAAACCCCTCACAACCTCTCTCAAAATAGTCACAGCGTTTGGATATGGAAGCAAGCTGCTAAGCTTGAAGGTGGTTACAGGTTTCCAGTGGCTGCGAGCTCTCAGCTCGGCCAACAAGATGGAGGAAACCTCACTCTGTAAAAACATATGAGTATGGTTTTTAAGTTATAAGTCAACCCTTGTGTGGATAAAAACAACCCACGTGTCCTTTGAAATATTTTCTCCAGTGTGGGTAGTGTTCCATAGTCATCGCTGCAACACAATGATTTACAATCAAACTTATGATCATTATAAACTATGTGTTGATGTAATTGTAACTTTGGAATGTATTCATTTATCTATCTTATGTCTTGTACCCCGATTTTCATTCCGGGATGTGTATGTAATGTAATTTATTCATGCCATGCCCCGATGTTCTGATTGGGAGGATCTATAATGTAAACAAGTCATGTCAAGTCATTGTGGGTAATCCTCCTATTGTTCAAGGGTTAAAGTCCCCGCAGTTCTGGGGCACTAGGGTTGTTAGACTCACCTAGTGAAGTCGACCCTAGTAGGGTTTAGTCAAGTTAGGAATCAGTATAAATAGAGATCTATCCTATCTATTTATCACACACTCACTCACACTCAGTTGTAGCGCATAGCTGAGGAAGAAGAAGACACTTGGGCTAGGAAGAAAGAGGTTACTGCTATTGAGAGATCACCTTACTGTTTTTGGGGATTTTATATTTGGTTCTGATTCTATCTTTGAGGAAGTTGGCAGGTTTTCTCCATTTATGGTTTCCTCGAGGAAAAACACTATGTTCATTGTTTCTTGTGTTTAATTGTTGTGCTTGTTATTCTCTCAGTTAAATATCCTAATAATGCTAGCTTAATGTTAAAAATCTAACATGGCATCAGAGCTAACCTGAGAAGAAGACATTATGCAGCTGTGTGAACTAGGAATTCCTACTTTGTGGATCTCTCTCCATATATTTTTAGAAAAATAAGGTTGGAATAACTCTCCTCCCTAGGGCACATATTTCTGTCGAAGCAGAATCCAATTATGAGGTTTTTCAATTTTTGACCCAACACTGCTATCAGAAATTAGGGATTTTCACAGAAGAGGAATTTTTCAGTGATCGCAAGCATGGATTGATCTCCTCCTCAAAATCGAAGTTAGGGATCAAGATCAAAGAATTTGGTTAGACAGAACTCCAAAAAATAAAAACCCTATTCTGCTCCTGAACCAGCACTGCAGAATTTCAACTCAAATTCTAGATCCGACATCTTGACCTGGTAAGATCTAAATCTTTTGTATTTCCATTTGAGGTTCTCAGTTAAAATGTCTCATTACACCAAGCTTGATGAAAATCTTGAGGGAGATGATAACTTCCAAGCCTGGAAGTATAGGATCTCCTTGGTCCTGGAAGAGAATGAGTTGGAGTCCTACATCAATGAGGAAATTCCAGTTCCAGAGGGAGATGAGGCTAAGGCCTTACATAAGAAGAAGTTGGTTATGGAAAAGAGGATTATTGCTGATTCAATCAAGGATCACCTCATACCATAGGTGACCTCACTAAATATAGCTAAAGCTATGTTTGATGCCCTAACCAAACTGTTTGAAAGAAGAACATAAACCAGAAGATGACCTTGAGGAACCGATTGAAGAATTTGAAGATCCAAAATGTGGAGACCATCCAATATTACTTTACAAGGTTCTCCCAGATCAAAGAACAACTTGAAGTAGTAGATGAAGAAGTGGAGAATGCAGAGATTGTAATGACCACCTTGAATGGTCTCCCTAGGACATGGGACTCTTTCATTCAAGGGATCTGTGCCAGAAAGAAGTTAGTAAAGTTCAACAGACTATGGGAAGAATGCTCTGAAGAAGAAGCTCAAATAGCAGCTCAAGAAGAATAGATGGGAAGTGAAGATCAAGCTCTCACAGTACAATCCAAGAAAACCATATCTAGCCACCACAGAAGTAAGTACTCTAATCAAAGGAATAACTTTAGAAATCCTAGAGATAAGTCTAAGTTCATTTGCTATACATGTGATGAAAGAGGACACTTTGCTAGAGATCGTCCTAGAAACAAAAGTAGCTCTGACAAGAAGAAGGGAAATAATAGAAGACATCATGCTCATGCTACAGAGGATAATGAACCTTCCACAAAGAGAAATAGACAAGTCAATGATGATTCTTCAAGTGATGAAGAATATGTTCTGATTTCTGCTCTCACATGAACTATCACACATGGCATCAATGATTGGATTATAGAAAGTGGTGCTTCCAAACATATGATAGGATTCAAGGAATCCTTTGTGAAACTATCTGAACATGAATCACCTCACAAGGTGAAACTCGAAGATGACTACCAATATCCAATAAAAGGTAGTGGTGAATCCTCTTACAAGCTAGACTCTATAAAGTCTATCAAAATGAAAGATGTATTGTTTGTACCTGGACTAAAGAAGAACCTCCTCTCCATATCTGCATTGGATGCAAAAGGAATGAGGGTTGCATTTGTAGATGGGCAAGTCCTCATGTGGCCAAAGGGAAATTATTTCGATGATGCAGTAGTGATTGGGGAACAAGAAGGAGGAATAAAAAAATTGAAGGGCCAACTAGAACAAGCTTTGGTTCATGTCTCGATAGAACCAAATGAGCTTTGGCATAGAAGGCTTGGACATGTGCATTACAGAGCACTACTAGTTGCAAGCAAAGTTTTTGAAGGACTCCTAGAAATGTAGACAAAACATGAAGGAGTATGCAAAGGATGTGTGAAAGGGAAGAACACAAAGAATATATTTCCAAGTAGCAAGAGAAAAGAAAAAGGAATCTTAGAAATCATCCACTTTGAGGTATGCGGTCCAATGTCATCCAGTTCACTAAGTGGGTATGCATACTATATTTCTTTTATTGATGATTTTTCTAGAAAGGCATGGATATACTTTATGAAAAACAAAGATGAAGTATTCAGCAAGTTCACGGAATTCAGAGCCTTGATTGAGAACCACACTGAAAACAAGATCAAGACCTTTCGATCAGATAATGGTAGAGAATTCACATCAAATGAATTCAAAGAGTTAGGCAAAGACTCAGGGATTAAGAGGGATTTATCCACTCCATAAAATACACAACAGAATGGGATTGCAGAAAGGAAGAATAGGACTATCATGGAAGTTGCAAGAGCTATGCTTCATGATCAAGATCTTCCCATGCATCTATGGGAAAAAGCTGCCAGGACAGAGTACTCGAGAACAAGACTCCTGAAGAAGTATTCTCCAACAAGAAACCATAAGTCATCCATCTCAGAATATTCGACTATCCTGTGTACATACACATTCCAAAAGAAAAGAGGACGAAGTTAGATCCTTCAAGAAAGAAGGGTATATTTGAAAGCTTGAAGGCTTACAGAATATACTTCCTAGGGTTCAAGAAGATTGAAATCAGCAGAGATGTGACATTTTAGGAAGATTCAGCCTACATCAAATCCAGGAAGAAATCGGCTGAAGAACCCTAAGAAACAAGAGCACCTAGAGTTTATGATACAACCATGAACGAAGAAATTCAAGAAGAAGATTGAGAATTAAAAGAACATCAAGAACCTATAGATCCACCTCTGTAGAAGAATCCTCATAAGAGGAAACCTTATTGGGTACATGAAATTATCCAAGGTGTAGAAAGATATGGAGCTTTAGAAGAAACACCTAGAGGAAGAAAGAGAACTAGGTCATGTTCCAGTTATGTAGCCTTGCTATGTGACATTATTGATAAAGAACCTTTCAACTATGAAGAAGCGGCAGAACGAAAAGAATGGAAGGATGCTATGATCAAAGAGTATCAATTAATCATGAAGAATGATGTTTGGGATGTTGTCCCAAGACCAAAAGAGAAGTCCATTGTAACTTCCAAATGGATCTACAAGATCAAGCATGTTGCATATGGTAGCATCGAGAAATATAAAGCAATATTCGTGACTCTTGGTTTCTCCCAGAAAGAAGGAATAGATTATGAAGAAACCTTTGCACCTGTAGCCAGATACACTTCCATCAGATCAGTACTTGCTCTGGCTACAGTGATGAAATGGAAGATACACCAGATAGATGTCATGACTGCTTTCTTGAATGGTGTAGTAGAAGAGGAAGTGTATGTGGAACAACCACTTGGTTTTGAGACACATGACAAGGAATCTCATGTGTGTAGATTAAAGAAAGCCCTGTACGGTTTGAAATAGGAACCCAGGACATGGTATGGTAGAATTGATGGTTTCCTATCCAGTTTGGGCTTTACCAAGAGTAAAGCAGACTCTAACCTTTACTACAAGGTTGAATATGGAAATCCATTGATACTCCTACTATATGTAGATGATCTGTTTGTAACAGGTATGGATGGGTTGATTGCTGATACGAAGAGGAAACTTGCTTCCAAGTTTGAAATGAAAGACTTGGGTATGATGCACTACTTCTTAGGCATGGAAGTGTGGAAGAATGTGGATGGAATCTTCCTTGGAAAATGGAAGTATGTAGTAGAGGTTCTGAATAGATTCAGAATGATGGACTGCAAGGCCATAACCACACGTATGGCATCGAACCTCAAGCTATTGTGTGATGCTTCATCAAGAGCGGTTTATGCTACGATGTATCGTCAGATGATTGGGTCCTTAATGTATCTGACGAACACAAGACCAGATATATGCTTTGCTTTGAACACCTTGAGCTAGTTCTTGACAGATACGAGACATTTTCACTTGAAGGGTACAGTTGACTATGGGCTCAAGTACGAGGAAAATCAAAATATTAACCTAGAGGGTTATGTTGATTCAGATTGGGTTGGCAGTGCCATTGATAGAAAGAGCACTTTAGGATGTTGTTTTAGTATGGTATCAGGTGTGATCTCTTGGTTTAGCAGGAAGCAATCCTGTGTGGAACTGAGTACAGCTGAAGCAGAATATGTCGCAGCTTGTTCAGCTAGTTGAGAGGCAGTATGACCGAGGAAGCTACTGTCTAATTTATTTGATCTCCAGATGGATGCTACTTGTATATATTGCGACAACCAGAGTTCTGTGAAGTTGTTAGAGAACCCAGTGTTCCATGACAAGTCAAATCATATCGAGATCGAGTATCACTATATTAGGGATATGGTGCAGCGAGGAGCAGTGAAGATCCAGTATGTTGCAACGGAGGAACATATAGCTAATGTATTGAAGAAGCCATTGGCTAGAGTGAAGTTTGAGTACTTCAGGGAGAAGCTTGGTGTTCTCCAAATCGAGGTTCCCTCCGAGGGGAAATGATGAGACCAAGAGCCATTCTGACATGGTGAGAGTATTAGGTTTGTTCCATGGTCAAATGTAAGGGCTAAATTCCATTCTTGGAATGGAGGCACCTAGTCAGTTACCAGGAATACTCAGTCTGGGACTGAGGGTTGTTTCGATATGACTGTAGGATGTAGACTTACATGATCAAAAGTGAGCGCATGGCCATTCTGATGTGATTGAGGGATGTGTTCCCACTTGATCAGATATAAGGGCTGATGCCATTCTCTGGGAGAATGGAGGCCCCTGGTCAGTGACCAAGAATCCCCAGTCTGGGACTAAGAGCCCTTTCAATGCGATGTGTTTACACATGGTCGAATGTAAGTGTAGAGCCTTTCTGACAAGACGAGGTCAGATGTAAGTGCTAAGCCATTATGGCATGATGTGTTTACACATGGTCATATGTTAGTGCTATTCCTTTATGACAAGATGGGGTCAGATGTAAGTGCAGAGCCTTTCCGACAAGATGAGGTTGGATGTAAGTGCTTAGCCATTCTGGCGCGTTGTGTTTACACATGGTCAGATGTGAGTGCTGGGCCTTTCTGACAAGATGAGGTCAGATGTGAGTGCTGGGCATGCCTTCTGACAAGATGAGGTCAGATGTAAGAGCTGGGTGGGCCTTTCTGACTTAGGGTCAGATATAAGTGCTGAAGACCTACATGAAGGGTAGGCCTACAACTAGCATGAAAAAGGGTTGGCTCTATAGAACTTCTTGTGACGAGAAGAATCGAGAGATAGCACCATTTTGAGATAGCACCGATGATGATGATCTAGACTTGATGATGATCCAGATCAATTGATGATCCAGATGTGATGATGATCCAAACTTGATGATGATCCAGATCAAGTGATGATCCAGATTTGATGATGATCCAGTAGTGATGATCTAGTAGTCGTGATGATCCAGATCCCATGATGAAGAAGACTTGAAGAAGAAGATAACTTAGAAGATGACTTGAAGACGAAGAAGACAAAGAATATTTGAAGATGAAGACAACTTGAAGATGAAGATAGTGAGATGATCTAGTCGATACAGAGAAGAAGACCAGTGCTGAAAATTGTGTCGAAAGAATACCTTCCTAGTTAAGAGGGAGTGTTGATGTAATTGTAACTTTGAAATGTATTCATTTATATATCTTATGTCTTTTACCCCGATGTTTATTCTGGGATGTGTCTGTAATGTAATTAAATCATGTCATGCCTCGATGTTCCGATCTGGAGGATATATAATGTAAACAAGTCATGTCAAGCCATTGTGGGTAACCCTCCTATTGTTCAAGGGTTAAAGTCCCCGCAGTTCCAAGGCACTAGGGTTGTTATACTCACCTAGTGAAGTCGGCCCTAGTAGGGTTAAGCAAGTCGAGAATTATTATAAATAGAGAGCTAGCCTCTCTATTTATCACACACTCACTCACACTCAGTTGTAGTGCATAGCTGAGGAAGAAGAAGACACTAGGGCTAGGAAGAAAGAGGTTACTGCTGTCGGGAGATCACCTTACGGTTTTTGGGGCTTTGCTATTTGGTGCTGATTCTATCTTTGAGGAAGTTGCGGGGTTTTCTCCATTTATGGTTTCCCTGAGGAAAAACACTGTGTTCATTGTTTCTTGTGTTTGATTGATATGCTTGTTATTCTCTCAGTTAAAGATCCTAAAAATGCTAGCTTAATGTTGAAAATCTAACACTATGCATTATATGATTGCCATATGCATATCATTACCATGGAGTTTATTGGTACTTAGTTTACATATTATAACCTTATATTTAGGATGATATCCAAACATTATTTTGGTTGACCAACAAACTTATTCCAAAGTTTTACTAACTCAATTTATGTGAGGACATAGTTATTATATTTAAATGAGACTTTTATAATGTCAAAACTAGGATAAGATTGAAGAAAATTGAGTTGGAGATTAGCGATGTTTAGGTCATAATTCATAAATTCAAGATATGAAGTAACTCATAGGCTATGTCAAGTTTAAATAAATTCTTTTGCTAACTTCATGTGCTAAGACTTGGTATAAAGATATTTCAAAAGTCTACTAATCAACTTGCATGAAGTTTTAGTCATAGTTAAGAATGCACTAAGAATTTGAGGTAGAAGATACATATAAAAAAAGAATAAAGAGTACATCCTTATCTAACATGAAAATGATATAATGAAAAACTGAGGTTAAGGTTAAAAAGGTTTACATCTTTGAATGTTAGGTCGTAGGAGTTTTAGAGTAACTCTTTTCCAGCAAAAATAGGCTAGGATGGTGGTTTAGGAACTACGAAGTAGTTCTTTTGTACGATTCAATTAATGATGCTCAAAACTAGAATCCAATGTATGCTTCAACCAAGCAAAAGTTAGAGTACTATAAATGCATCCTAGTTAAAATCTAGATCAAAATTGTTTTAAACAAAAGTATAAGGTATTCTTGGACTCAAACCAACCAGTAATTTGATTTCCTTCGGCATAGTATCTTGAACGCGTTTTATAACTATGCTGATGTAGTTTGTTATACATTTATTATTGAGTTGTAACGACAGAAAAATATTAAAATTACCTCCTTGAAGACAAGCAAAATATTAAATTTTTTTCTAAGACTAGCATCTTATTCATGCTAGGGAAGTATCTTCTTGACTTGAAATTAAATAACACCCTACTGGATCATATGCTTACCTGTTAAACCTGTAAGGAACCAGTAGTCCAACTAAGTTAGCTGAAAGCTAAGTAAGCCCCGATCACACATAAGAATTCTTTCCATACTTGACAAAATATAAACATCATTATATCTAGCAGCAGCAAAATACAAGTTCTTTTCTACTTCTAAAAGAATTATAACTGCTAAGTCATTAAAAGCACTAACCCAAGTTTTTAAAATTACACCTTTAGTTTACAGGTTTTTATAAAGAAGCATCTCCTTGTTCTTTTATAAACTATTTTCATTTTCTGCTAACCATTAGCAGGTACTTAGCGGTGACTTTAGACATTTTATGTCACTTGAAAAATTTTAAATTTTTACGAATTTTTGGGTTATTACAATTGAAGAACCACTTGTTTTTAAAGATAATGCAGCTATGAGACCCATTATCAAGGAGGATGGTACCCTAGTTAGTTAATTGGGGTTCCTGTTCAGTTAACTAGGTAGAGGAAGTCCCTAGAAGGTACCTGGCACCCCCAATAGTATCTTGTGGTGCTTGGTCTAGGACCAAGCAGGTTGATTCCATTGTAAAGTCCCTAAGATATCGCTAGGGCCCCTATATGTCTCTAGGGTATTCTAGTCTAGTAACATATAGTTTCTTGGTCATGAAGACCAAGCATATCATGTTGATTGAGGTAGAGACTTTCTGGTCTAGGACTAGATAGATTCTTGGTTTGGTACCAATTATTTTATGTAGGTACAGACATGGTCAGTTAATTAGGTGAATCTTGGTCATTCGACCAATATGATGATGTGTGATGTTCTCTTCTCCTAAATGGTTATTCTACTTTGTTTCTCAAGGGACTACACACCCCTTGATGATGTCCTTGGTACTTGAAATTTAGGAGAAGTGTGGATGACTGGAGGATCAAATCATCCAGTTTGGACCTTCCTTATACGGTGATGATAAAAACTCACAATTATTATACG
Source organism: Pseudotsuga menziesii (assembly GCA_001517045.1). NCBI lineage: Eukaryota > Viridiplantae > Streptophyta > Pinopsida > Pinales > Pinaceae > Pseudotsuga > Pseudotsuga menziesii. The sequence continues at coordinate 264,621 of LPNX010907978.1, forward strand.
GAACACATGTGGACAATATACCTTGAGAAAGAAAGATAAAATTTTGGTTGTTTCTACAAACCTTGGTCTTGCGGGTAAAAGGGTTGTTTCCCCGCCTTGATGCCCTCTCTTAGTGTGGTATCTTGACCCTTTTTTTATGATGACGCACCTTATTGTTATGACATTTTGAAATTCATAACCTATCCTAAGTCAACTTAGATTTATTTTATGTTATGTTTGGTAATACACCTAAAATATAGGGTTAGTTGGATGAATCTTCTAGAAGACATATCAAGATTATAAATTGAAGTCTAAAACTTCATTTTAGTGTGTGTTTTGACAAGGGAAGATTATAGATACGATCCAATACTTGGTCTAATGTTCATTGTTTCTCTTTGGATTGAAGTCTAGGATTTTGTTGTTGATCTTGTTGGGTCACCACCATATCTAACCCATGTCAGGGTTGTCCTCAACCATCTATTGTTTCTTCCCTCTTATCCAAGTTGTTGCTACTGTTTTTGAGCTGTTGTCACCTCTTCCTTAATCATCTAGGGCTAGTGCTTTCCTATTCAGGAAAATACTATTATTTATGATATGCTTGTGACTCTTTCTCAGTCATTTAACGCTAGGTTGTGAGCATATGGAATGTTTATAGGTGAGTTGTGACCTTGTTGATTATTTGAATCTAGTACGTGATCTCGTGGGATACTTGTAACTTGGTTATGACCCTAGTAAGCCATTTGGAGATGGGTCTTGACCCTTGTAGTTTGCTTAGAGATGGGTCATGACCCTCGTGGACTGCTTGGGACTGAAGTGTGACCTCGTGGATTGTTATAGGTTAAACTATGACCTTGTGGGATGTTGTAGACAGATTCATGACCTTCTTTAGGATATTGTGATTTTGTTTATCATGTTCTAGTAGGTCGTGCCTATTTAGAGGGTGTTTATGTTCCTTTACAACCTCCTTGAGGATGCTACTATGTATGTAAGTGTGCCTTAATTTGATGGTGCTAGAGTATAGGTTAAGGATGCCCCTGTACATTTGAAAGGAGTTGATACCTGCTTGATGTATGACTGTCCTAAATGACTATCATTTATTACAACAAGGGTTTGAAAGTTCATCCTCATTTCTGGACTGTTTTGTTTAACACTTTGAGTTTTGTATTTGTCTAATTTTTCCCTACATCTACATATATATCTCTCTCTCATGTATGTCCACTATTCTTTAGTGACTTGTCTTCAAAGAGACAAGGTTTGATCTAAAATATATATGAGTATAATGAAGGTCTAAACCAATACTGTTTTTTTTCCCTTTTATTGATTTATTTGATAGTTTTGTCTAACTTGTTCATTATCCTATTTTATCACCATTTTTGTAATTTAGTGATCCTGTACGTTTCAAGTTTAACATAGGGACATTTGTGAGTGTTAAAGTTAAAAGAGATCAAAATTATGTTTGAATTTATCATGTCTTGTCACAGTTGTACTATTTTGTTTCTAGCAATGGTTTAGAAATTCATTTTATGCATTAAAGTACAAATTATATTTTCTTTTCTCCTAAATCTAAAATAACCCAAATTTCAACACTTGTAACCTTAATTCATGTCTTCTCAATCATGTAGAAGTAGAAAAACATAATGGGTAAATGCTTCTATCTTTCCCAGTCTCTATGCTCACCTACAACCATTCTCTTTTCTTTAATTTATGCAAATTTTCTTCCAAACTAAAATTTATGGTTATTGCATAGTTTGGTAATGATAATTAGAAATGGAATGGACAACAAGAGAAAAAATCTACCTAGTGTAAAAATTTGTTGGAAAATGTTTCCTAAGAAAAATGTATGGTAGACTCCAAAAGGAGACGAGATGATAATGAAAACAAATTCCATAACTTCTAACCATAAAAGAGATGACTCTTACAATAGTCATGGAATTATATCCATCCCATGCTTCCATAACTATATGACAAGAATTTTCCACCAGCATTACATATACATTTAATAATTGGATCTAATAGTAAAAAAAAGGTAATTGACTCATTTAAGACACATGAAAAAAATGGATGAGTTCTAAGGTTGACGCTTGGAAATAGAGGATTTAATCTCCCACATCCCCCCTTTTCATTTCCCCTCCAGTGGATTCATATCCCCTCTAGTGCTCTTTGCACAACAAGCTAGGACAATTTTATTATTATTCGAACATAATATTTACATAGCTTTTGAGTTAGCATGGATATCTAACCACATGGTCCAAATAGATATATTTTCATTAGACATTCCTAGCCATTCACTAGTTGGGACTTGGCCTTGAGCTATGCACTAGGAATTCATACTAGCATATTTACATCATTTACATGATTTGATTTATTTTTTCCAAGTCAAACTGGGGGTATTACTATCCCCTCCACCTTGGAATAAAATCATCCTCAGTGTTTTCTCAAAATCAAAACAAAAATGTGTCACGTCCCCATGCCTCCGACCAGCAAGGGAGAACACGAATCCAAGCATTATCAGACCGGGCTGACCGCCCCATGAACATGTACAGACTTAAATAAAATTCATAAACAGAATGCTTAATAAAGATTTTGAACTAGAATGTGCACACAGGAATGTTATCATACACATATGCATTTTAATCGTCATACATAGATGAAAATTTATCATCATACACAGCGGAAACATCATACATTCCAACAAGCATTCTTTCAACATGTTCACTTCATTTTCATTAACAGAATTTACAGTTGCAGAAGTAAAAAGGACAGAGCACTTATCTTATGAAGAACTTCTTCTGCAACCAGCTACGTCGCTGCAACGTTCCACCCAACCATGGGCCAGCGTGCTCCTTAATCTCTCAGCAGCGCTGCCACCCCCGAGCTGGGCATGATTCTCCAAGGAATAAGGGAACTAGCAGGCTTACACATAGCCAGGATACACAAAACACATAGCCAAGCCAACAAAGTTGGGTTTATCAGGCCATTAAGGAGCTGATGGAGGCAATTTGCTAAGCTGGTGAGCTCATTATAGAGCCAAGAACACCTACACTAGAACTAGTTTGACCTCTAAGACACCCATCCACACCCAACACAAGGAATCAGTCCCTTCTCTGCTACACAGTCCCTTAGGCCCTGCATTCCCTTCCAATGCTATTCAGGGGTGATGGAGAAGAAGGCCAGCCCTTTAGCTCTGTCTGTGTGGTTTCCAACCACTAGGTTTATCAAGCAAATATAAGCCAACATCCCTACCCCTCCCATAGTCCGAAGACCAACAATTGCACTTAGGCAATCAATTTAGCTATCACAGCTTAAACAGGAGAAACGAATTACACAGCCCCAAACGTAACAGCAAAAACGGCTCACAACATGGGGGAAAACACACAGTCCTGAAGCTTATCAGTGAGCGCAACTCACAGCAGGGAAAAACATCCCAAATAGCTTGTGCGTGAGACCAATAGTCGGTGAGACAGCCAAAAACATGAATGGCTCTTCACAGCCATGGTAAAAACACATGAAACTTCCAAAAATGTGAATGGAAAATGCACCAGCAGCTCCAAAAACGTGAGGAAGACAACCCAATTCCCAGCACTACAAAAACGACCTCCCATCCATGGGAAAAATGAAGCCAACAACCAAAAACGTGGAATGAAAGACATAGGAAAAACTCCAGCTACTCCCAAAAGCCCCAACGTGAAGGAGAATGGTGAGGAAAATGAAAAATGTGGATGCATGGCAGAATGGCATACGTTTTTGGGCATTTTCCTTGCCAAGGAAGTCAGAACACATTTTTCAAAAATGGGTCTCTACCCAATTCGAATTTTTGCCCA
>LPNX010907978.1:268567-305046 GCA_001517045.1 Pseudotsuga menziesii
AAAATGGATATGCCTCTCTCATGTCATCCTCTAGCTCCCATGTAGCCTCATCGAGACTAAAGTGCTTCCATTACATCTTTGCATATCTGATGGCTCAATTTCAGAGAAATGTTAACACAAGTTACAAGATTCAAGGAACTCTTACTTGACCTTATTCAGAGGTAAACATATCCCTAACATTGAATTCACTATTCTCTTTATTCTTATCTACATAATTTTTGTCTACCTTGGTTTTCCTTTACATTCTACTTGATATTTGGAACCTCTTGTTCTTTTTCGTCAAGCAATTATGGCCCAAACACAATTTTGTCCACCAGATTATCCCAAGACACAAAGGTCTTACACCTTTTGCCATACAAAGCTTCAAATGGACTCATTTCCAATGATGCTTATTTCCCATTGTTCTATGAAAACTCTACCAAATGTAGATAATATTCACACTTGGATGGTTTTAACATCACATACATGTGAATAATGTATTCAATACCTTGATTTACTAATTTTATTTGTCCATGTTTTTATGGATGGTAGTCAGTATATAACTTAACCATGTACCCAAATTTGTAAAGATACTTTTCCAAAAACTAGAAGTAAATTTTATATCATGATCGAATAAAATTGATTTGGATAACCCATGCAATTTAAATATTTCTTTCATGAATACTCTTGTTATCTCATCAACCTTGTAATAAGATTTAACTGAAACAAAATGTGATTCCTTTGATAGTTTATTTTCCAGAGCCATGATGTGATTGTGGTTTCTTGAATTAGTTGGTAGTCTAGTGATAAAATTCATAGTTATCACTTTCCATTTCCACTATGGAATTGACAAACACTGCAATAAAACTGCTGGATGTTGATGTTCAACCTTCATTTGTTACCATTTCATACATTTTGAAATATATAAAACAATATTTTTTTTCATTCTTGGCCAAAAGTAATACTTCCTTGTTGTAGCAATTATTTTTGGTTTCCTTGATGATTGGAATATGACATTTTATGGATTTCATCCATAATAATTCTCCTCAAATATGCCACAATAATAATATACATTTAATTTTTATAAGAAGTCCATCATCTTGTAAGTGATAACCTTTATATTTATTTTCCAAATGTTGTTGTTGTAACTTGTCTTTTATTTGCACATAAGCTCATCTTCAACAAGAGAGCGTACAATCTTTTGCCACAAATCAGATTGTTAAATGATAATGGATGTGATATGCATTGCATGCATGTTTCTAAAGAGTGCATCAGTAACTTTATTTTATTTTCCCTTCATGTGTTTGTTCTCAAAATCAAACTGACATAAAAATTCCATCCATCTATATTTCCTTGCATTTACTATTGGCTACTCAAATAAATATTTCAGACCACAATGGTCTATTTTAAGCTCAAATTACCTTCCCATAAATTAGTGCCTCCACATTTTTAAAGCATGCATTATAACAACAAGATCTAAATCATGGGCAACATAATTATTCTTACATCCTTTTAGGTTTACTAACTCATAACATACCACATGATTTCCTTGCATAATAACTCCTCCAATTCCCTGTTTACATGTATCGGTGTACACCACAAAATCATCTTCTGGATTTTCAATTTTTAAAATTTGAGCACTCATAAGGATATTATTTAACAATTGGAAGCTTTCTTACATTTTTGTGTCCAATTGAATGTTGTTCCCTTATTATACAAAGAAGTGATGTAATGTGAAACCTTGGAGAATCCTTTAATTAACCTTTTGTAATAACTAACAAGAACCATAAATGATTGCACATTTGCCACATTGTTTCGAGTTGGCCAATTCATAATGGCCTAAAGTTTTTCAAGATCCACTAATATTCCTTGGTCTGACCAAAATAATGAAATTTGTTTGATAGAAGCCACATTTGATTAGATTTGCATACAACTTATGCCCCGTTAACACTTGAAAATCCATTCTCGAATGTTATTCATGCTAATATTCATTCATGGAATAAATAAGAATGTCATCTAGAAAAACTAGAACAAACTTGTCGAAATACTTGTTGAAAACAATATTCATGAGAGACATGAATGTAGTTGGTGCATTAGTGAGATCAAATGGTACCACCCCAAACTCATAGTGTCCATACATTGTTCAAAAGGGTGTTTTTTGAATGTATTCTTTCTTGATTCTCACTTATGGTAACTAGATCTCAAATTAATCTTTGAAAATACCTTTACCCCTGTCATTTAATCAAAGAGATAATCAATTCAAGGGAAATGGTACTTATTATTTATTATAAATTTATTTGAATGCATGCAATCAATACACAACATGAGTGTTCTATCTTTGTTTTAAAAAATAACAAATGTTCTCCCCATGGAGAAACACCTGGTTGAATGTACTTTTTTCCCAACAAATCTTGTAATTACATTTCTGCCTCTAACATTTTTGGTGCTTTCATTCTATAAGGTATCTTATGTTAGAGTATAAGGCTTAGATGAAATAATAAAGTCACACTTTATAAGTGACTCATGTAAATTAATTAGTAGGTGATATATTCAGGTTTCTGGCTTTAGGGTTTAGGTATCATGAGCTCTATAAAAGATACTCATTGTTCATGTATTCATTGACTTGAAGATAATAAATAATATAATTATTGAGTACATATTTGTCAGGGTTTCATCTTATTTAGGGTATTATGCATGCTTTATTTTTATATTTTCTTCATCACATTACCTTAGGGTTTTGATTGTTCTTTGTTGAGAGAATTTGTTTTTTTTGTTCATTGCTAATTCTCACATCTTAGACATGGGTTCAACTCTTGGCACAAGATCAATTGTGAAGCTAATGTCTCTTTTGGAAGGAAGTCCTGACACTTCATCGAGAAACACATCCCTAAACTATTGTAAAACATGATATTCTTCCAACTTGGGAACTTGATTTTCCATTATACCCAATACATGGGATACATACAATTGATAACCCTTTCTATTGAAGATTGTAACTTCAGAAGATATTCTTGATGTACTTTTATTATAGTATTTCTGTACCTCCTTTGAGAAATGTTATTGATGTAATTGGTCATTTAAAAGTATTGAAAGAATCAGTGCGAACCATCCGTTGTAATTTGGGTCAATAGTACCCAAGAGAAATATTAAATAAATGTTATTTTGAGTATCCCTAGACAAGTAAACCTAGTTAGGGAAAAATTTCACTCACATTGTGAGTAAAAAGAGAGAGGGCACACTTCTCATTTGGACACACAACTTAATCAAGCAAGTGTGAAAGAGAGAGAAGAAGTTGTTTTTGTCTTTTGGGGTTAATCTTATCTTGGTTTGGCATTGTACTTGGTGACAAAATCTATAATAAATAATTTTTTGGGTTTTCTCCCTTGTGGTTTTCCAGAGGAAAATATTTGTGTTATTTTTTGTTAATGTACTTGTATTTTTTTTAGTGATCCTATTTATTATGGTTATTATGAAGTAATGCAAATTGTTTGAGGATTTAATACAACTATTAAAATTCTAGCATGCTATTAGATCCACCCTAAAAGAAGTCATTGTACAACCGTACCAATTGCAATAGTTGCACTGCGGGAGACTAGGGCTCCATAGTTTTTGTCTTTCCATCCACAAATCAAGCTCAACTTTTACATAATCAAAATTTACCTAGGAGGATGCATATGTCTATGGAGGAAGATTCCCGTTTTGTGGATTGGTACTTTTGACCTAAAAACTGTTAGGGTCAAGAATTAGGGTTCCACAATTTGAGACCTTATTTCCACCGATTGGGTTTGAATTGTGAACTTATTGTGCCATTGATATTCAGGAAATGAGTGCAATTGAATTGTAATATTATGTAGTGTAATGGAATGAAAAATACACATTAAACAAGCCAAATTTCACTGAAAACAAATAAGTATTGCTTAGTGCAATGACAATTTAAACTTCATTAATTCCAACAGTATACATGAATGTTACATAAAGGAGAATTCAAATCATGTGGATAGGATTCAAATCTATTGACTCAAGACTAACTAACTGACTAACTAGAAGTGTCTAAATCACTATCAGAGATCACTAGTCTAAATCCGGATGTCTAATTCAGTTTCTCATGGTTCCCCTATTTCCTTGGTTAGGACAAAAATATTCCTCTTTGGGAAATAACTTGCAAAAACTCTCTTGCAATTTGTAGCACTATGCAACAGTATGGTACTTCTGTGTAGCAGCATCCTGAAGTTGTGCATGTGAACCTCTCCAAAATAATGAATATGTATAGAGGAATTTTCCTCTTTGGAAGAAGAAGAAGGTGCTCAACCGAATCAGGAACATAGACAGTTGCAAGATGAAAACGTGCCCCATTTAGAGCAACTGAGATCAAGTTATGAGAGAGAAAAAGTGATTGAGAATTCGAACTATGAGAGGAAAACCTAAGAAACTGATATATGGAAGCCTTTAAAATAAAACAATGTGAGGTAAAATCAGCTCCATTTGTTAGGAGCAAGTGTCCAGGTGAATTCAGAATGTCTCCATCGTTACTAGTTTTGTGAGGAGATGAACATGTGATCAAATAGATAGGTAGAGAATCCCTGGGAATGTGGAGAGTGAATTATTGAGCTCTATAATCTTATATAGCTTCAAAAATAACCAATTATACACAAAATATAATATCAGAATTTATGCATAAGATAAAACTGACATCAAATCCCTAGTAGTAATTTTGAAAGAGACTTGCAGTACTTTATTTTTCACACTAAAATTGATGAGAAAAACTAAAAGAATGACTGGAGGCTCTTAAAACTTAAAAATTGAACCAAATAAGATCATATCAGATCCAATAATGTGGAACCAATCCAAATTCTCCATCGAGATGGTAGATGCACAATTTTCTCCTTCTTCAAAACTCTGAGTATTGGTGCATTCAATCATGTAGGAATTTCTCAAAAGCTCAATATCAATGGGAGTGAATGGATCACTCCTAAAATTTGATATTATTTTCAAAATATCCTTGGACTTCGGTTCAGAACGGATCCGGTGAAATTAGGTCATCGAGAAGGTGGTAGGATTGTATCATCCTTGAACTTCGGTTCAGAATGGATCCGATGACTTCGGTACTCGAGAACGTATGTTGATCCTGTAATTCCTAGAGGAAGGATTGTCTGAGTTCCACATATGTGTTGATCCCGTAATTTTGAAAGGAAGGATCATTAGTGACTCCGTAAAGACCTAAATCCCGTAATTTTGAAAGGAAGGATCGTTAGTAACTCCGTAAAGACCTAAATCCCGTAATTCCGAAAGGAAGGATTGTTGGTAGCTCTGTAAAGACTTGATCCCATAATTCCAACAAGAAGGATTGTCTGATTTCCACATATGTGTTGATCTCGTAATTCCAATAGGAAGGATTTTTTGATTTCCACAAATGTGTTGATCCCATAATTCTGAAAGGAAGGATCGTTAGTAACTCCGTAAAGACCTAAATCCCGTAATTCTGAAAGGAAGGATCGTTAGTAGCTCCATAAAGACTTGATCCCGTAATTCCGAAAGGAAGGATTGTCTGAGCTCCATAGATGTGTTGATCTCGTAATTCCAAAAGGAAGGATCATTAGTAACTCCGTAAAGACATAAATCCCATAATTCCGACAGGAAGGATCGTCTGAGTACCACAGACATGTTGATCCCATAATTCTGAAAGGAAGGATCATGTTGATGATGATGATGTTGATGTTTTGATGATGTTGATGTCTTGATGATGATGATGTTGATGTTTTTATGATGATGATGATGTACTGATCAAAAGATCAAAGTGTGATGATGATGATATTTTGATGTTGATATCTTGATGATGTTGATGTTTTGATAATAATGATGTTTTGATGATGATGATGTTTTTGATTGAAAGATCAGAGTATGATGATGATGATGTTCCTGATCAAAATATTAGAGTATGATGATGATGTTGTTGCTGATCGAGAGGTCAGAGTGATGAAGAAGATGTTTTTGATTGAAAGGTCAAAGTGTTGAAGATGATGTTGCTGATCAAAAGGTCAAAGTGCTGAAGAAGATGTTGCTGATTGAAAGGTCAAAGTGTTGAAGATGATGTTGATGATTGAAAGGTCAAAGTGCTGAAGATGATGTTGCTGATCGAAAGGTCAAAGTGCTGAAGATTATGTTTCTAACCGAAAGGACAAAGTGCTGAAGATGATGTTGCTGATCGAAAGGTCAAAGTGCTGAAGATGATGTTGCTGATAGAAAGGTCAAAGTGCTGAAGATGTTGCTGATCGAAGCAGTTAAAGTATTAATGATGATGAAGATTGAAGATTGAAGATGAAGACTACATAATGTTGAAAATATTCCAATGATTTATAGATGTGTTACCTTGATGATGCTGATGATGTCCTCTATCTCTCTCCTACTATTATTGTTGTTGATGTTGTTGTAGAATACCCTTCTCATTAAGGGGGAGTGTTTAAATATTGTAACTTCGAAAAATATTCTATATGTATATTTTGTGGTCCCCGATGGTCCTATAAGGAGAACCACTTGTATTATCTTGTACCTCGATGCTTCTAATCGGAAGAACTAATAAGATTCATGAGGTTGTCCCCTCTAATTGTAAAGGTGGGTCATTAGCACCCCAGTGTGGTTACTTGAGCCTACATGTGTAACTCGAGCCTACATGATTAACTCGAGCCTACATGTCAGATGAGTTAATTGAAGTGAACAGATGGATATAAATAGAGGTGTAGCTCTCCTCATTTGAGCACACACTCTCACTTGTGTAGCACATTAGTGGAGAAGAGAAGTACCTAGAGAAGGAGGAGGATCAAGATTTGATCTCCTTGCTGGTTTTATCTTTTATCTTTTTGGGGCATCTATATTGAGGAAGCTTTTGCTGGGTTTTTCCCTTTAGGGTTTTCCCAAGATAAATCTTTGTGTTCCTTTTGTATGGTTGTGCTTGTCTATCTTTCAGTGATCCTGTTTATATGCTTTTGTTATGAAAATGAAATTAAATACTGATGTCTTAGCTAAGCATATGAAAATTTAACAAATAACAACTCGAATCTATTGGAAATCAAATTGAAGAAGCTAGATTGGAAAAGAAAGAAAAGAGAAAGAAATAAGAACACTCTTGCAAGAAGCATAGATGATTCCAAAATAATCATAAACCTAAGAAGGAATACTCATAGATGTTACACTTGTGATGGAAAGGGACATATTGCAAGAGATTTACCCAAAGGAAAGGGTCATATGAAGAAAGGAAAGGAGAGGTATCATTCTCATTGTTGGGTATATGTTATACTCTTTGCATGTGTGTGTGGAGGTGTGCCTATCAACGTTGCATTTAACACTCCCTGTTGGCACCTTCACGGAAAGGACCTCACAAGATTAAAAAAAATTGGTTGTTTTTAGCTATTTTTGGGAATTTTCTAAAAATATATCATTTAATAACGGTTAAGGGATTGGAGTCTATTTTATAATACGGGTTAATGGATTATGGTATTGGATGCTGCTGAATACCTGTATTTTGTATTGTGATGGATTCATAATGATATTGAGAAAATAAGAGGTGTTGCTCCAAGGTTTGTTGATTTTCCTGGTTAAGGGTTTCTAGGGTAAATCTCTGTGTTTATGTGTGAATCATGTGGTGTAATATCTATTTTGCTTAAAATAATATGTATGATTTGCTTCTCTGCACATGTTTAAAACTTACATATGGTATCATGGCTCGATTATTAGCATTAAGGGGATACCTTTGTTGTCGAGGGTTCGACGCGGTTAATAGATCTTGGGTCTGTGATCAATCAAGGTTCAGCGAGAGATTTTCACTATTGATTTGTGTAATGAAAGAGAACGGAGAGAAGTTCAAGAATTGAGATTGAGATATTTAATGACCAAAATTTTGAGCTGTGGAAGCTCAAAATGGAGGATCTTCTTGTAGATCGGGAACAATGGATTGTTGTGGATCCAAGTACTAAATCCACTGCAACATCACAATATGATTGGGATAAATGAGAAAGAAGGGCAAGGAGAATAATATGATTGTGCTAATCAAAATCTGTGTTGTTGAACGTGTCTGGTGAAGATAGTGTGGTAAATCTTTTGGGGGAACACTAGTGGAAAATGAGAGATTAGTGACCAAAAAAATGACCAAAATCTGCTTATCAATGACCACTTTTGGTTTGGCGATCAATGGTGGCTAGTTTACGGTCTTTTATTACGCGACCAAAATTGGTCATTTTAATTTTGGTCATTTATAGCTTGTCAGTTGGTCATTAATTTGGTCATATATTTCGTCATTAATTTGGCCATATATTTGGATCAATGACCAAATATATGACCATATTTATGACCATATTTATGACCAAATTAATGACCACATGACAAACTCAAGTATGACCAACTTTGGTCATGCAATAAAAGACCGTAAATTAGCCACCAAAACTACTTTTTGGTCATTGATATGCAAATTTTGGTATTTTTTTGGTCATTTATATTTCATTGTTTGGGCACATATATCTCAATTTTTGGTCATTTTATATGCGAATTTTGGTCATTAATTGCATTTATTGGTCACTAATTTAGTCATTTTTAGTCGTTTTATGTGCGGTTATTATATTTTTGTAGTTTTAATGGTGTCTATTATTAATCAATATAAATTTTTAATATGATACAATGTTGAAATTAAAAAAAGAATCATAGATTATTTATCATCATCTAATACACATGTGAATTATGTAATGTCACATTAATTAGTTAATTACAACACTTATAAATAATATAAAGTGCAACCATATAAGTTTTAAACCGCACAAATTATATTATATGAAATGTCAAGTATTACAATAAATATAAGTTTTCTCAAAAACTATCTCCATATAACTTTACATAAAAATATCTAGTACATCGATGACTTTTCAAAATATTACAATGGCTAAACCATCCCACTTGTACTTGGATGCTAAGCCATACTTAGATCCCGCGGCAGCTTCAAAACCATACTTAGCAGCTTGAAACCCTCAACAATAGGCTCTTCATACTCAATGGCCCACTTTCTTAGCTTTCTATCTACGCACGTGCTTCTGTATCCACACTACACATGCTTTTGAGTTTTCTGAGTTTTCTAAGCTTTATATCTACGCACATGCTCCTGTATCCACACTGCAGCAACCTCCCTCCTCATGTTGTTATAAATATTGTGAGTAAGGTTACCTACAAACAACACATGTTAAGCAATAAATTTTGCTGCTCACTAAAAAGAGGAAACAAATAACTGAAAAATGTACATAGTAATTTCACAAGATTTAACATGGCAAAAAGAAACAATTCCAACAAACAACAGGTGTACTCAAAATGCATAAACATTTAGAACCAACAAACCTACAAATACATGAACATGAAATACCTCTCCATAAGGCGAAAAGATCAATGGCAACATTGCACAAAGCAATAAATTCTTTCCGAGCAATATATGAATGAACTTTTCACTGAATAATTTTTGCTGAATTTCCCAATACCTTAGTTCTTCTAACATCTAATTCAGCCATTTGACCTGCTCTAAGGAAAAACCTTGGTTTTCCCTATCTGAATAGTAAAGGAAATTTTAGGTTGTTTTTATTAGCATTTTAACTGAATAAAACAACCTTAGAAATTCCAGCTTCTTAGGGAAGCATATAAATCATGATCTCGGGATCATTACATCTTTGGATGTTGATAACACCATTTTTCAAAGCACGCTCATAATAATATGGATAGGCCATTGCTTTGGTCCAACGAAACAAGTGACAAGCAACCTGCACTTGGAAAAGAACATAGAAATTAGCTAATCAATAAAAATGTAAATATATACACAAATACATACAAATGTGTATGTTAGTAATGTGTTCAAATATAGGTGGCAATGCTTTTCTTTAAGGCTAAATGCATTAACTTCAATATCTAGATATGGTTATCAAATTTATGGTTGAACGCACATCAATATGACAAAGCTTTCAAATGATTTTAGTATGCTCCAAGCAATCAAAAAAATATGTTTCTTCTATTCCCTTGCAAATGATACTGACAAAAACATATACATCAATAAACAAGTTAGAATCTTGATGTGAATTCAATGTACAAATCTGAATCACTGTGACAATGATTAGAAAATGTTTTAAGGTATATGGCTTTCAAAAAGTGTATTGTGTAGTTATCCCAATGTATGCCTTATATATATCAAACCCAAAGATATGATTGAGATTAGCGTTTAGAACATGACATGCTTTGTGTCAATGATAATGATGTCTTTCTCATATAAACGGTTGTCAAACAAGAAAACTTTCAGCAGTAAGAAATTGTGAATGTAGCTATCATAAATGTCATCTTCAGCAATCCTAAAGAGCTCAGAAAATACTGTCCCAGAAATAATGTCAATAGTGTATAACGAAATCAATCCTTCTTTAGTAAGACGTGTGTTTTCTATTCAAATAAACAAAGAGGACTTGATGTAATTTCCATCCATGACATACATGTTTTAATGACTATCCATATGATGTTATTTCCAATCAAAAGGAGGTGAAATGTAATTTCTGAGCACAAGGTATTTTGCAGCCAAGGGAATAGCCAGAATGATTGTCCCAAACAAGGTGATTTCTAGCCTTCAATTAGTAGATAACTAGGATTATCAAACTATAATAATTTCCAGCCAAATAATGATTGTCCAAAATGACAAATTCCATTTCCTACAATGACTATTCCTTGATGTTATCTTAGACTTTCAATAGGTAAGTATGTTTGTAATTTTAGAGGGGTTGGGAGTTGCCTTTAGGTTGCGGCTTAAGGAGTGACATTAGGGAAAGATAAGGAAGGGTGTTAAGGTAATAATTTGATATACTATTAGGGAAGTATTTCAAAGTTGTTTTAGGCTTAGGTTGAGATAGTTTTCTCACACCCAGAATGGTTTATCAAACACCTTCATGTAATCATACACATGACTTCATCCTTTGCTATATTGTTGTTGGGACAATATAGCTTGATCTCAACACAATATTCATCACTCTGAAACCAAAGGTAAATGCTCCTCAATCATTTGATCAATTCCATCTAATTTCACTTTGCAATAATGTATATAAAATTTAAAGTCATTTCCAGCGTCATTGCCACTAAAATCAAGCCCCATCTTTCCAAACATATCTTGAGAGAAAAGATGGGTTTCCTACTTACACTAGTAGAAAATGAGAAATTAATGACTAAAAAAATGACTAAAATCAGGCTATAAATGACTAATTTTGAGTCGGTGACTAATAGTAGCAAATTACCACTATCTTATAACTAGTCGTATTTCACTAGTCATTAATAGCTTGACTTAGTAGTCACTGATTTAGTCATTGATTTGGTCATTGATAGACAATGATTTAGTCATTGATAGACAATGCTTTAGTCATTGATAGTCAATGATTTAGTCATTGTTTTAGTCATTGATAGTTAATGATTTAGTCACAAATTTAGTCATTGATTTAGTCACTGAGTTAATCATTGATTTAGTCGCCGATTTAGTCACTGATTACAACCATTAATGACCAAATATACGACTAAATAAACTACTAGATGTTAACATATTAATGACTAAGCTAAATATGACTAAGATACGAGAAATTAGCTACTAATAGTCGTATATATGTGAATTTATTCGTTTTTGTAGTCACAAATTTATGATAGGGCACGAAGGAATCAAACCACCAACCTCCTGCCTATAATTAGGAAGGCGTTCTACCATTGAGCTAGCACCCTTTAAGAAGTTGTTATTGCTTGACAATGATGATATTCAAACAAATTTATGATAGATATCAATCTACAAACTACATAATTATTACTATTACAACTTACCAGTAACTAGTATTTATGAAAGTAGTCATTTACGCAGTGGAGAATTGTAAATAAGAAGGAGCTGTGTTGGATGATTTCAAAAATCTCGACGTTTCGATCCCTACTATGGGAAGGGTAAGGAAGTTGCTATGTCTCCATTACACCAATCATAGCAGGCACGCCTCGCTCCAAAGAAAACTGCACTTGGGCTTCATGTGAATCCCTTGGTTCAAATGACATGGTCAAAACATTTCTCTTCAAAAGTTATGCACCCCATCTTGCCACCTAAGCATGCCATAAGGATTTTAGATAAGGGCATATCCTCAAACTCCATAAGTGTTTAAAAAAAAAAAAAACACCATTCATTCACCTCTGCAAGTAGTAGCAGCATGGCGCCAACTGCACTCATTATAAAAATGTACTGCTTCCGATATTCGATTACATAAACCCACTACAAAATTAGGCTGTATGTATCAACAAAACAGGGTAATAAAATAGGAAATTCAGACATACCCTCAAGAGACCTTCCAAAATCCAGCATGCCCTTGACTATATCTTCCAAAAAAACAAAGGCATGGTGTTTCACAGACCCCCATGTGGTGATTTCGAGAGGATTCATGGTGATGAAAAAAGAATCCAACCCTACCCACTTCATTTCTACCCAACATAATTATTCTGAAACATTAATAGCAGGAACACATTACCAGGGTGCTGGGACTTAAAATATATTTCTTATAACTCATTTCATAGATGTTACACTGCACCCATCTGTCTTGTTTTTAAAATTTCACCCAGGGAGAATGTTATTTCTATAGTCCTTATAGCCATTGGCCAATGCCTGCAATATCCTATGGAATTGGGGTTAAATCATTGCAAATTACTTATATACCACTATTGCAGACCCATCGCTGCCTTCAACACTTCCTTTAAAATAAAATTGCAGAGTAACTTATGCACTTTGACTCGGATCTCTGTGGAACAAGATCTTTCTAGAACAAATCTACAAATGTCCTAGCAGATATGATCACACAACTAGGTTGACCAAAATTGTCACCCATGAATATTTGAAAGTATTGTCATGTTGGAGGCTATTTTTCAACAAGGTAGCAATGCTTCTCAAGTCACTTTCCAAAATCTTCTGTTAAACATATGAAATGCAAAACCTGCATTCGACGTGGAACCTCCTCATGTGAAGACAGATTCCTTTATGTTTTGTGAAGAACAATACACATTTTAAACATCAATGCATTTATACAACTAACAGTTTGGCCACATTGCATGGTAAAAATATGAATCTGTTAAACATACACAGCAATTTGGACAAACTATTACAACTTGATGAAGAAGTCTTCTAATACCCATCCTATGGACATGCCTTTGCACCTTCTGGCACAACTCCTTGTTTAAATCTTATGCACCCTTGACCCGATCCCTTTCTTGAACTTACTAATAGCCATCCTCGGGTCTTGCTCAGTTCAATAAGGCTTTGAGTGAGTTCACTGCTATACCACAAAATGTGGATAACATGGTTGATGGCAAGTGTTCATGAGTTTAAACTTTATAGCCACCAATAATCACAGGGATACAGGGATTGTTGCAATTGCTACAGGTGCATAGAATTTTGCTCTTGAAATTCTTGCAAATCAAATTCAAGGAACAAATAATTCCATGGACTAACTGACCTTTCAACACAATAGTTTTTTTCACCCTCGAAGGAAAACCTATAGTTATTTTCAAGGCATTTTTGTATTTTCTCTGAGAAATACAATTTAACCAAGATTGGAAGTAGATCCAAAGGTCACTAATGCTCAAATAAAATAACAATACAAACCATATCCTCAAATGACTCCACAGGTGCAGGTGCAGTACGGGTGCCCGGGGTTATGTGGACATCAACATTTAGCCTGGCCATAACCTCTTCAATCTATTTTCAATGACAAATAACCAGATTTCAGAACTACATAAATACGAAATTCAAGAAATGAAAATAAAACATGTTGGATATAGACTTTTAAATTAGAAGTCTAATTACACAGCCAATAAATTCTTCTTGGAAGTCAACATATACATTTTCCTGGCAACATTGTTTTGTGAATATTAGTCAACAACATTTAACTAAAAGGGCACTCAAATCCATTATTTATCAATCAATGTTTCAAAACAGACCAAGAATAGTGCTCCAACATATATGGTATAACGTTGCCGAAGAGATTCAATGGATTTCCTGAACAGAAGGGAAAGCTAAAATCTTTGTGGTGGTAGATAGGCTAACAAAATATGCACATTTTATAGCTATCTGAAAAACTGACAATGCCAAACAGATAGTAAAAACATTTTCCAAATAAAAAATACAAATAGCATTGATTTCCATATGTGATTGTAAGTATTCATAACTTCAAATTTAAAAGCAACTTTTGGAAAGAATTATGTAGACTCTCGAAGAACAAAACGGAGAACAAATTCTACATTAGGGTTTTACTTTTAGTTTCGAAATAAAACCAACCATGAAAATACTCATCCATCTTTTTAACTCAAAGACGAAGCCACGTGTAACTCAGTTGCAAAAAACAGCTATAAACACATTTACTATGATATAACCTGAAGACCTTGAAACTCATGAAAACAATCATAGACCTTATATTATCCAATTCCAGAAGTATGTCTTAATACTTACAAGTTACAACCAAGAAATGACTGGACTCCTCATAAAACCCTGATCAAGGCAATCCCATTTTATTCAAGGAGGATAGAACCTAAAACATTATATAAACATGGCTCCTCCTGTTGTAATGGTTGTTGGAGAATTGAGTATTGAGACTCTTGGTAACTTTTCCTCTTCAAATTTCTTGAGTTATTGGCTAATTGATGGTGTACCCTAGAAGATTAAAAAGATCTTTCATATTTGTAAGTTGTATTCTGATTCAGAATTCTACATTAGTAAGTGGTTGTGAATATTAACAAGTGGTACTCTTTCCATTGCACATTGCATTTTCAGTTGATATGAATTATTTAATTCTATATTTCTCTGTTTGATTGTATGCATGAATAATATATCATTGAGAACCATGAACTCCATAGTCATAGGTTTTGTCTGCTCTAGCAAATGCTCATTGCAAATTTCTGGAAACTATGATACCAAGGAGAAGGAACCATTGCTTGTACGCCTCAGATTTGTTTCCATCAAATCTCCTACATTAGGATCATCTCCGTGCAAGCCCTATCAAGACCCCATTGGCCCAATAGAGTAAAAGACACTGTAACTATTTCTTCAACCATCCAGAAATATAAATCAAAATTTTACTTTTTGTAGCACAGATCTGAAAAATACAGTCATAAAATCATATTTAAGATCTGTTGTTTGTTTACTAGATGCACAGGAATCATATACTAAAATATGCTAGGAAAACTTGTGTGATTTACAATTTTGTTTATGCTGAAAATTAAATAATTTACAGTAGTTTGGAAATCACTTGGTTTCATAAACAAATTTTTGAAACAGTGCTCTAAATTATTATATACCATCTTCCAAATGAATGTAACCATAAATGTACAACATATAGCAATTTCCAAAATTCTGTCATAATCTTCTCTTGCTGTCCTAGTAAACAGGAAATAATTCCAGCAAGTAAAACCCCTCATACAAGTTTGGGCTCATCTATAATCAGTAACTCATTCATCACTGACATTTAGTGAGATAGGGATATTAATTCTTGCACATGATCTAGGAACTAGGAATCAAAATCATCAAAGAATTATTAACAAATTACTCATGAATTGGCAATAATCAGGAACCAGAAATGGTTTCCTCTCTGTATATTTTATAAACAATAAAAGGTTACAATTCCATGCATAGCAATGGCTTAACTCAATGAGTGAGTCTAGCTTAACTGACTCTTTGCCATGCAATACCACTCAGTTAACCACTTGACAAAAAACCTTAATTGACTCACCAATCCTAACTAAAGTTGGAGTGCAATAAATGACTTAATCTCAACTGAAGGAGATCAAACACATGTCATAGCAACCAACCATCAAGTCCTAGTACTGCATGAATCCAATAAACGTTGATGAGGTTAACTGAAGCTGAACTGACCATCAGAAGTTGGTGAAGGCGCCTAGTTCACTCCAGTTCATTAAATAATAATAAAATAATCAATAAATAATGATTAAATAATATATTTAATGCATGGAGGTGCCTTAACTGACTGTAACTGATTGGTTGAACTAAAAGTAACCACCAGTTAGCATGCAGGTGCATTAATGTCACACAGATCACCCCTGGAGTGCTCCAGTTAGCCTCCTTGACTGTACGGAAGGCTAAGTTAGCCTCCTTGACTGTAGGAAGGCGTGAGGATGACTGGGATGATGGTAATTAATGCTCCACTGATGTCAATTAAACTTAGGATAGTGGTTTAACTAGGCCAATTTGACCGAAAGAGTGTGTATGATGGTAAATGTCTCCAACAAGGGAAGCCCCCCATGAAACTTTCATTATGTATTCTTGAAGTGAGGGAAGAGAGTAGTCAGGTGACATTGCTAACTCTTCCAAGTTCCACTTTGAGCTTAACTGTGGAGAAGCCTTTACACCTTAAGTGTAAGTTTGAGTGGTAACATGGCTTTCTTGCTATATTAAAGAGATATTAGCCTTGTCATTTTCATATGCCTACTTGAGGCCTCCCTTCTATTTTTTATGATCTCCTTGCTTAAATTATAGGGTGGTCTACTATTCTTGACTTTTGTTGACTTTGGAAAAGATTTCCTTAAAAAATGGAGTGTTTGCCTAAGAAAAGAGTTCCATGCGTGTATTTAGGCATTAAATCACTATATTTAGACAACAGTGGGTGTGCCTACTGTGTTTGTAAGACCGTTCTTTCAACTTTCTACTATTGTATTTGTAAGATCGTTCTTTCAACTTTCTACTACTGTAATTGTAAGACCATCATGTTAGCCAAAACTTCCTCAATCCAAAATTTCCAAAATAGAAAAGTGGCCATCGATCAGCCGGAAACCAATCAAGCCTGCAATTTGTTTGAACCATTCTAATTTTTTTGAATGTGTTTTGCACCATAACGACCTTTTAGTTTTAAATTATACAGTATCCTTCGATCGGTTAAAGAGGCACAGTTGTAAAAAATTATTACTAAGAAATTACATATTTCTGTATACTGATCAGTTGACATTGTAGACTAGAAATTTTGATTTTCAATACCTAAAACCATGGATCAAACAATATAAAATTGCTTCAAAATTTTGAAAACTAGAAAGGGAAATTATTGGGAGTTTGATGACCCAAATCCCTAAATTAAAAATTCCAGGAAAGTTTTAGCTTCTTAAAATCCAGGGACTGAAATGCTATAGAACGGCAGGTTGCTATTAGATTACAAATAAAATGGATTAACATAAGGAGGCAATACAAAGCAGACAATGAGAGCATAACCAAATCAAAATAGCTCAATGTCACTTACTGAAGACATATGTTTTTAATCCCAGGATTTTAATAGACTCAGGTCTAGGAATAGTGGACTGTGGTAACTCTCCCACTTCCATTTATTGTGATTTTAATTTTTGAGATACTTTGGCCCAAGAATGGTGGAGGACCATGGTAACACTGCCCACTGCCATTTCCCGTGGTTTTGAGATATTTTGGATCGTTGGGACTCTGGGAGTTTATTGTACTCAGGGTTTTAGATTTTGTTGCTCCGTTGTAATAAGCTTCAGGCATCTTCATGCTTCTTTTGCAATTTCTGTTATAAAATATACATTGGATGTGATTTAATGTCTTTGACTCATCTTATATGCCGAGGATTACTTTATTTCTAATTTGCATTCATGAGAATTAGTATCTTTTATGACTCTCGGAAGATGTTGATTGACTCATGTCTTCATTTTGTCTTCTATATTCACCAGACAAATCTCTATGTCACAAAGAGTGGGAGAAAGTGCCCACTTAAATGGTTGATTGATTTCCTACAATTTTGTGTGTGCTGATTTTCTGACCAAACTCTTTCCAATCTGATTTATACCTCTCTAAATTTGGCAAAATTATTTAGGCTAAACCTAAAGATATGAGGACATTGCTGAGCTGACAGTGGACAGTGCCTTCTAAATATGATCAAAAGCACTTGGCTGAGTCCCCATGGTCAACTCCCTAGTCAAAATGCAATCAAAACATGTGAAATCACACCCATTTTGTGTGGAAACTCCAATGAAACACGACTTGGCGTTTCAGAATTGTGAAATACCATCTGAAATGTTTCTTGGAATTTCAAAGTCAATTGGTATGCATTTCAGAGTATTGTAAAGTTTTAAGGCTTGAATCGAGGCCCTCCAAGGCATTTCTTGCAACTTAGGGTGCAACAAAGTAGGAGACCCTAAGCAAAATGATTTCCAAGGAGAATCATATATAAACTTAGTCTTGAACTTTAAGATGTTTTTTGAACATGGTCATAGTAGCTAAGAACAAAACTAATACAATTGATCACCCACCATTCATTAGTCTCTTTTGATGTCAGTGTCTGATACATGCCCTTCAATATAGTTAAGTACAGATGTCAATCGACCACAGAATCAAATGTTGGCTTAAATTTAAACCCTTTTGTGCCAATACTATGTAGTCTATCTTTTCTCCTAGAGAGACTAACATATGACATAATTGAGCTGGCAGTCAACTCAGACTTGGAAAGACAGTACCGAGCTAAATACCCTTTACATGATTGGAAACCTTACCAGTTTGATCTAAAAGACGCGGATTGCTACTTCCATTAACCCCCTTAAGCCACATTTTGGCTCAAGCCTCCTTAGCCACCCACCATCAATCTCAATACTTGTTTCTGCTACCATGTTGAAAATTGGACGCACTAGGAGTTAAACCCAGGGCCCACATCTACTAACATCAAGCCACTTGGATTTTTCATGACCTTACGAATTTGGTATCTATGTGGATTTCTATAGCCTATCATAGGCATTCCCTTTAAGCCGCACTATGACTCAGGCCTCCTAGCCATTGCCAATTAACCTCAATACCTGGTTTTGCTGCCATGTTGAAAACTGGATATGCTAGCAATTGATTCCTGGACCTATCCTTGATTGGTAGGCTATTCATAAAAAACAATCAAATGCAATGGCCAAACATATGTGAATAAACACTTCAATGACATAGGCAACTTCCAAGTTACTTTTGTTTTTGCAAAGTGAAAATGATTTCACACTAATGTCAATACAACTATTTCCAGCCCAAGCAAATTGTATTGTAACAGTAGCAATAGTACCTTTCAGTCAAGAAATGATGGTGTCCATATGCTTATATTTTTGACAAAGAGATTAAAACTACCTGTAATAGGAACTTTTAAACAAAAATGATCTGTTTACCTCATAGCAGCCTAATGATGGGTACGAGGTACCTTTAACAACCAAGAATGATCGAACATCTCCACTGCACACAAGATAAAGCCAACTGTCAATACTGTAAAACAGTGTTAATCAATTGAACTTGCATGCCCCCTTACAAAATGTATGGATGAAGCCCCTCCAACCAAAACCAAACTGGCACTGTTCAAATGTCATGCCGCAAACACAATTCAAATGACCTGGTTATTTTTAGTGGATTCCATTGCTTAAAGTAAATTATGAGCTTTTGTACCAAAGAGCTTTCTTAGTAAGGGAACAATGAAATAAATACAAGATGATGCTTCTCCTTCAGAGCATTGGTAAGAGCCTCAAATTGAACCTCACAAAGGGGTAAAGATAATGAACACAGAAGGGGCATCAAACAGGGCATGGGCGAAACAATTACCTAACACTCAGTAGGTCTTAACATTGTGATCCACATCTAATTAATAAAAGGACACAAACAGACCAAATCAATGCTTAATTCTTTATGTAATATTATCAAATAGGCTGATAGATTGTCAAGTAAAAGAATTGTAAAAAACCATTAGTGACCAATCTGATATCCAAACTCATAACTCTAAAGAAAACCCTTCACACTTGGAAATGGATCCACTTTAAGGGACACCAACTGCATCCGTCAACAATTAAACCTCAGCCAAAGTGGCATGAAGTGGTGCACTGAAAATAGCAATCCAAACCTTGATATAGAACTCATAAAGGTGCCCGTCATGAAAGGGTAGCTCAGTGATAGAGCAGCCAGAGATAGAGCCTGGGTTTGACTCCTAGCTTGTCCAATTTTCAACATGGTCTCAGAGCCAAGTGTTGAGATTGATTGGTTGTGCCTAGGATGCTTGCCCCAAAGTGTCATCTGTGGGGGAGAGTTTAAGGTGGAAATCCACATCTTTTAGATAGAACCAGTCAGCGTACCCGTCATGAAAAGGGCATGTAGCTCGGTGGTAGAGCAGTGTTCCAATTGGGGATGGGCCCAGGGAACAATTGTTAGCATGTCTGGTTTTCAACATGACAGCAAAGCCAGGTGTTGAGGCTAATTGGCAATGGCTAGGAGACTTGAGTCATAATGCTGGAGATAGGCTATAGAAATCCACACCTTCATATAAAATTGGTAAGAGTGCCTGTCATGAAAAAGACAAGTGGATTGTTGTTAGTAGGTGCAAGGCCTGGGTTTGATTCCTAGCCTGTCCAATTTTAAACATGGCATCAAAGCCAGGTGTTGAGATTTGATTCCTAGCCTGGCCCGCATTGGTTGATGAACAGCATATCAAATCTTGAGTGAGGAGTGCAGAAGGGTTATTGATTTTATATATTTTTGTGAAAATAAATATATAGGGCTGTCTTGAGGAGTTCAAAGGATGCCATATCAGAATTTTGAGCTGAGACATGCCATTGGCAAGATCACCCTACCCTACTTTGATTGCACTTCTAAGTGCATAGTAACTCTTAGATTCATAAATTGGAACCTACTTCCAACTGAATCCTATTGTTGAGAGGGATGCCATCAAGATGGAAACCAGCTACAATAACAACAACAACAACTACCTCAATTTGGTCAACAGCTACCTCATCTGATCAATAGAACAGTCAACAGCAATCTCAGCCTTGATTTATGCAGTTTTTGTTTAGTTGATTGCAGAAGTTGGGGTTTGGATCAGTTTTGTTTGGAGGCAACAGTCACCATTTACATACTTCTTCTCTTGAGATCTCATATTCAGTGGTCTGCAATAGTTAGGGCTTGTTCAGTGTGACTGGTGGCAGCAGTCATTGTCCATCTACTAGCAGTCTCTGTTGGCATATTCTTACAATCAATGGCATGCTAATCTCAAAGCAGTAAATGATAAAGATTTGGGTCTGTATTAGATGGCAAAAGTCATCATCATCTACAGGCTGCCATGGTTTATCATCTATTTATGCTTACCCTCATGTGTTAAGGGTTTGATCATTATGGTCATTTCATTTGTACTTTTTCTTCTTGAATCTATAATAAGAAATGTTGGGTTTTTCCCTTTTGAAAGAAAGAGGGTTTTCCCAAAGTAAATCATGGTGTCTACTTTGCATGATTGATGTGATGTGATTTGTTTACTTTCATGACTATTGTGATCTGATGTGTTTATTTTCTGCTCTATGTTTGTTTACTATTACATCTGTTAATGTTATACTGCTCTGACATTTTCATATGTAATTATGCCAAAATATATATATATATATATATAT
The DNA here is from genome assembly GCA_001517045.1 of Pseudotsuga menziesii. NCBI lineage: Eukaryota > Viridiplantae > Streptophyta > Pinopsida > Pinales > Pinaceae > Pseudotsuga > Pseudotsuga menziesii. Next base: position 289,997 of record LPNX010907978.1, read on the forward strand.
AGCTAAAATTTCAACAAAATAAGTGACCTCTAAACAGTGGGAATGTCTAAAACACTCCTAGAGCCAAAATGTTACCAAAATACAGGAGATCTAAATGACAATTAAGAAAGAGAAGAACCATAGTTAACCAAACTCTATGAGGGGTGAGGCCCTAACTCCACATCAACATCACAAGTGGAAATACAAGTAAAGGAAGAGGAGGGTAAAGAGGCCTCCATGTCCTAATCAAGGAATGTGAAGAGACTAATGCAAAGCCTGATGATGTAATCCAGATAGTCCTTGGCTGTACAACCCTGGAAGGAGCTATACATCGAAGCATAAAGAATCTAGCAGGGGTTTTCATAATATGTTCCTTCATCTCATATTCCAGTGGAGGTCTTATTTATGTCAGTGTGTAATACAGGCTTATTTTCTTATCCATTTCGTCAGTTTACAGACTAAAAACTCTAAACATCAAATCTCTTTGTTTGCATGGTATAAAATTTAAGGGGATGTTAATGGGGCATGGTTCACTGATGTGGTTGACAGAGTAATGTGCCATCCTCCAGGACTCCCTTCTTGCTGTGGACTGTCCCACCCAAATTGCATATCTTACGAAACGTTGAATAATTATCCCTCCCAATAGGCATATAAGCCTAAGGAAGTCTATGTGATGGTTGGCAACCCTCGAATTGAGGTGTGTTTGTTGAAGAAACTTTAAACTATGGAGAGCACAAACATACCTCGGAGGATTGTGGAAGGAAGACATGAGAGAATCCATTGTAAATCTCAGTTTTGGCTCTCTTGGACTCCAACAGCAAGGGAGGGGGCGTAAGAGTGACGGAGTGGGCATCATTGGATTGCAAACAAATGTGTTGCTCCTCTCCCCTGTGCAGAATCTGTGTCTCGTGCTTCTGATGAGTTCCATTCAGAATGCCAACGGCCGATCTCCTCACTTCCTTCAGCTTAGCCAGCCGTATACGAAGAAAATCCTGAAGACTCTTCACCCCATTGGTGTTGTCAATTACAGGGCACTGATGATCCTCATTATTTTTCAGTATTTCTTCTACTAGAGAATTTTCTTTGCTGGGCTCTTTCACATCATTTTGCTCACCACACTCTACCTAATTCGATTGGTTTGAGTCTTTTTCATCCGCAGACTCTGCAGGATTTTCCTGTTTTATATCATTTTCTTCCGGGGCTTCGTCGGGGTTCGAAACTGGATTTTTGGACGATGGCAATGGAGGATGTTCTTCTAATTTAGGCCGAGGATCTTCCATTGGAAGCAAGAGCTTTGAAGTCTGCGGGTGTTTTCTAGTAGACGGAGCTGAAGGGGTCACTGTTGTTTTGGCTCTTCGTGGAGGATTTCGTCTAGCTGTGGGTGGAGGGTTATGAGACTCCATTCTTCTTTTCCCTTCTTCCCCACTGGTTCTCCTCTCCTTTAACTACAATCTGCTTTGAAGTCTGGAATGGCGGGAGTGAATTTCTTTTGGTTTGTGATGGTTCAATTTATTGAACAAACTTCAAAGCGCGAACATGTCACTCGCCTCATTTGTAATGAACGTCCCCAAAAAGGGAGTAGTGAGGAGTGGGAATGGAACCTTGGTTGAGCAATAATGATCATTTATTTCATTAAGAAGTGACTTAATTAGTAGGATAACTTCTTTAAGAAAATTAATTCAATTTTTTTTTGGGTACTTTTTTATTTTGATTATTTGAATTTTCAAAATGCGAGTGATGTAGGTTTATATATATATGTGGGGGGGTTGTAATTATAATTGTATTTTGATTATTTTAATTTTTTTCAAAATGTTAGTGATGTATGGTGGAATTATAATTTTAAGGGTTGGGGAATTATCAAGGCAAGTCTAGTGAGTTAAGTTGAACCAATGGTTGCAATAATTAAAAGTCCACTCCAATGTTCATGATACTGGAGAAGAGGAAAATATATCATTTGCCATGTTAATGTTTAGATGGTCATGTTGAAACTTGTTGGGAAAACCACACATAAACAATTAAGATAGAGGGTTATTCCTTAGTAACTAACTGGGAGGTGTTTAAAACCCCTCGTTAAGTTCCATTCCTACCTTTTTGGGAGCAAAAATAACCAATAGTTATATTGCCATTACTTTCAACAAAAAGCAAGGGTAGAGTGTACAAGAGTATACCATTGAGGACAGTCAACAATAACTTCAATTTGGTCAACAGCTACCTCATCTGATCAATAGAACAGTCAACAGCAATCTCAGCCTTGATTTATGCAGTTTCTGTTCGTCGCTTAAGCCGTCAATAGGACTCCATCAAATTTTTTCACAGCTACTCGTGGTATCTGTCAAGGTTGTCCCTTATCCCCTCTCCTCTTTATCCTGGTCATCGAGGGCCTCAGTCTTCTCATTCGGGATGCCAAATCCAATGGTCTCGTTCGGGGCATTCAACTCTCACCCTCCCTTTCTCTCTCTCACCTCCTCTTTGTGGATGATGTGATTCTCTTGGGCTCAGGTACTTTCCAAGACTGGTCTGCTTTTGAGGTCATCTTAGAGACTTTTTGTAAAGCCTCCGGTATGAGGATCAACATTGAAAAGTCTTGTTTCCTCTACTACAATCTTGCCACTGACTGTCTAAATGATTTTGTGCTAGTCCTGCCTTATAGAATGATGCCACTCCATTCCGGGTTCAATTACCTTGGTTATTTTTTGAAACCGCTTGGGTATAGAGTAAATGACTGGCTATGGATTATACAAAGGTTTGAAAAAAGGATAAGCCACTGGACTTATAAGTATCTTTCCCTCGGGGGTAGATTGATCCTCATTCAATCTGTACTGTCGAGTATACCTGTGTATTGGATGGGACTTGCTCCTCTCCCAGCATCCATTCTTCAGAAACTCAGAAGAATCATGTTTAATTTCTTGTGGGGATCCTTTGACAATAACTGCAAATATCATTTGGCTAGCTGGAAGGATCTTTCTTGGCCAAGGAACATGGAGGCTGGGGAATAAAAAACCTCCCATGGTTCAGCTTAGCTCTGCATCTCAAAACTTTTTGGAGAATCCTCCACTCCAAGGGTTTATGGTATCAAGTTCTGCAGTTCAAATATATAAAAAGCCCCTTAGTGGCTGACTGGCTCAAATATAAATGCTTCAACACTCGCAATGTCTTAGTTATGTGGAGAGGGTTCATACATACCCTCCCTTGGATGGGTACTCATATGGCTTGGCAGGTGGGTAATGGTGACAATATTCTGCTTGGAATCGACCCGATCGTGGGTTCACACTCCTCCTTTATTCTCCCCGAGGATCTAAGATCTTGCATGGAGGATTTGAATATATGCACTCTCTCTCAGGCACATAACTCTCTTATAAATGCACAGAGCTTTTGTTTCACCGCCGATGATCTTGATCTTTGAGGCACTTTCAAATCAATTTGGACTAAATATGTTGAGGGATTATCTGGAGATGGTATTCACCTCACTGATCGTCCTGATGACCTTGTATGGGTTTACAACAAAAAATCGGGCTCCATTTCTGCGAGGAATGCATATGATTGTATTGTTAGATCTTCCTCGCCTCCGGCTACAAATCCTGTCGATTCCCATATATGGAACAAGGCCCTTCTAAATAAAATATCATGTTTTATCTAGTTAGCTCTCCGAAACAGAATCCTCACTTGGGAGAATTTACAGAAAAGAGATAAATCGGGACTAGGTATTTGTGTTCTTTGTTGTGCAGACAAGGAGATAGTCGAGCACCTTTTCTCCATCTGCACTGTTTGGAAAATAGTGGCTGAACATGTGTGTAATCATTTCAACCTCCTAGCTTTCTCACCGTATGTTTCTCTTGGGGACATGTTAAATGGTTGGTTTGGGAAACTATCAAGAATCTCACACCTCTTTATGCTTCTCTTTCATATGATGTGGATTATTTGGAAGGTGCGCAACCAGGCAATTTTCGAGGGGAAATGAAGGAACATCTTCAGTATTGTTCAGCAAATTATTACTTCTGTACAAGTTCTCCCTCCTCTGACTGTTACTGAAAAAACAAGAAGCAGAATTTTGGGGAAGCTCCCCTGCAAGGTTTTTCCCTACGGGTTCATTGATGGTGCATCAAACTATATGACTGCTGGTGTAGGTTTTTGCTTATATTTAAATGACTCCCACTACTTAGAGTTCTCACTGGGGGTCAGATATGGCAATAACACCAAAGTGGAATTGCTCAGCTTATGGACACTTCTTCTCTCTTCCCAAATGATGGGGATCCCCCTATCCCATGTATATGGTGACTCTCAAGTAATCATCAATTGGGTGATGGGATCGACTGCTCTCTCCCCACCTGATCTGGTTCATTGGTGTAGGGAGACAAAAAAGATAATTTCTAGCTTTTGGGACTTGTCTTTCACTCACATTTACCGAGAGCACAATCAGATGGCTGACCGTCTCTCTAAATCTGCACTCTCTTTTCCTCAGGGTAAAGGCAGTGTTAAGGAATATTTTGAGAACCATTTGGTTTCTCAGGACACTTTTTAGCTTTTCTAAGCATGATAAAGGGATTTTTTCATTTCCCTCATATATGTTATGATTGAAAGAGTGCTCACTAATTTTAGAATGCTATTCAGAGCCCTTTGGAACTCGGTAGATGTGGATGAGAAGACAGTCCTCACTTTATGATGAGACAGTTTTTTGATGGGATCTTTCTTTATTGTTGTTATGCCTTTCCCCCCGGCAGAACTCTTGTGGTCTATTTTGGTATGTAACCCGCTTATGGGATGATTGTACTGATGACCTTTGATTCTTCTAAGAATAACAAGGACAGGCTTTTTTCTTTCTGAAAAAAAATATATTCTGAATTAGTCTGTTAAAAGGTTGGATTCTTTGAGTAATGGAAGGCTTATTTCCATATGAGATTGTTGTAATCCCCAAAGTTAATCAATGAGTCTTACAATTCTTGGGGGTTATTCATGAATCTTACAAATATAACAATATTAAGCATATTACGCAGTTTTAGACGTATTTGGGAAAGCATTATACTTTACTACAAAAAAAGAGGTGCAACAGCAGGTAAAGACTTGCACAACTCCTCTCATAAGTGTTTCTGGAAGGGGTCCCGTAGGGAAACTAAAGAGTCCAGGTCCCTCCCTTGAACCTTTAAGCGAGAAAATTCTTAGATATTATAACCTTTAGTCTGAAATCCTGTACACAACATTTTTGGTCTACCAACCCTTGAATTGCTAGTTCCTGAGTTTTATCTGTAAATATAGCAATATTATTATGAACCTGGGCAGGTCTGACCTATTTTTGGGGCTGCAACTTGTGAAAATCACAGGATATCCAATAATAGATTTGATCCTTATGGCCTATTATAGTGCATTTGTAGGTGTAGCATTCCTCTGTTACTGTAAGGGAATTATGATCTAGCCATTTCATCTCCACCACATCCACAACAAAGAAAAAAAACATGAATAGAAAAAAAACACAATAGATAATCAAGAAAAACACAAAACAAACCTGAAGGTCTAAACATTAATGATGCCATTCTGAAGGCAGTGGAGACCCAACGTGAAGCTCAATACCAATATTTGTCAGTTTCAATTTCTGTCCACCGACACCAATCTCATCACCATGTTTAGAATTGCCTGAATTCAAATTCCATTTACTCTTCTAAGATGTGTCTTCAAGCATCTTCTTAGATTCAGACAAATTACTTGTAAATCTAGTCCTCTTAGCCTAAGTATTCAACACAGTAGGTCCGCATCAGAATTGAACTCCCTGTACAGGTACGTGCCTGAAGGATAAAGAAAGAAAACAATTCTTTAGGAGCCCAATATTTTTCAACCAACAATCATATATAACTCAGTGACTGCAACTTGGTGAGACCTCTGGCCCAATCAATTATCATGACCTTTGATTCGCCAAAAATAGAAAGCTAGAGAAATTTTTTTTTTGCGAACCATAAAAGCCCCCATAAGGCTAAAAGTTCATGCAATTGCTTTGTTAGATCTATGAAGATCGAGGTGCATGGCACTAATATTACTAATAGAAGGTAGACAACTTACAAAAATTACACTTCATTGCCAAATTTGCAATTTTCCATGACACAATTAAAAATGACTAACATAAATGACTAATTCATATTCTTCTAGCTAGTCATTTTTTATGTCGTGACTAAATTAGTCATTTATTTTAGTCATTTTTAACTCTGTCACTTATTATCTAGTCATATTTGTTAACTGGTGACTAAATTAGTCGTTAATTTTAGTCATTTATAGTTGAGTCAATCAAAATTGCTCATATTTAGTAGTAAATCACTTGGAAAACCTGTGGTGACTAGAATTTTTAGTCACCTAGTATCTAATTCCTCATTTTGTACTAGTGTTAAGAAGGACATTTAAGATGCCATAGGGACAGCCCCAAAAGTCCTTCAATTTGTCAAGGAAACAAACAAACGTTGATTACAAAGATAGACATGTCCAAAGCATTTGAGAAAGTTAGTTGGCTCTACCTCAGACTCTTACTTCTTTAGGTGGGGTTTCAATGGTGTTTCATTAAGATGGATGGAGGCCTAGTTTTCCTCGGCCAATTTTGCTATTCTAGTTAATGGCTCAGCTTCACATTTTTTTATTTCCTCTAGAAGCCTCAGGAAAGGTTGTCCCCTCTCTCCATTGTTATTCCTTCTAGTCATTGAAGCGCTTAGTAAAATGATACATGCAAAGGCCTCTAATGGGATCCTGATATGTATAAATACATCCCAATCCTGCCTAGTTACCCATCTCATATTTGTGGAAGACCTTCTGTTGAGGCCTGAAAATTTGCAGGCTACAACAGTAAGGGATTCTCCCCAATCAACGTTCCCAACTAGCCCGTTGACTGTTTGGAATAGGGAATGCGTCCGGTTTGCGGTCCGGCTACCGTAGGTCAAGAAACAAAACAAAGGCTTTACCGGTTGCGGCCCAGCCCACTAATTTTTTGTGTTTTTGCCTTTAAGAAATGAAATGCAAGTGCCTAACTAAATGTAGGGTGATCAAGATGCAGGGAGCAGTCACAATGTGATGCGCAGGTTCTTACCTCTCGTCTTATGCTCACTAGCAACCAAATCAGATACAATAAGAAATAAACTAACTATCTAATCTATCCCTAGGGAGAAGAATTATCATGTCGGATGAGTAATACAATTAGTACATGCATTGTGAAATGTTTCAGATAGCTGAGACTTTCTTCCAAAACACATGAACACTCTACAAGATACTTCAACAACCAGATAGCTGATTATTTATGAACAAGCCAATATTACTCACCATGGAAAACCACATCACAAAAATAAACTTAAGAATATCCCAGCAAGAACATAGGTTCAGAAATCAGAACATTCTCACAGTTAAAGAGTCATAGCTGAAAACGAAATAGTTCCTCTTCACATAGCTCAATTAAATACAGGTGATGTATTCCATATTGCACCTCTTCTAGCAAGCAAAGTTTGCAGTCTCTCATGTAAAATGAAGTAGTTCCTCTTACAATAGATGGTTTACAAAATTTCCCAGGGAAAAAGCCCTGTCTCATTCCTACTTTCAGATATTTAAACTACCATTTGCGACCCTTCGGGCTTCCCTGAAACGTGTGTCTTTCTAGTTGCAAAAACGTTCTTGATCCCCCGTCTTTCAACGCACATTCATGATTGGTTGGGTAACTGTCGGGCCTTTCAGAACTCCGCGTTTACTATTAAACGGTCCGTATTTATCCACATCGTGGAATTTTGATCGCTCCTCCGTGCTCACCTGCAACCGATCGACAAGCATCATCCACTGGGGTTACGTTATAAAAAAAAATAGTTAACTCTACTCATGAAACAACCAGCCCGCAAGGAAATCACCAGGCGTCGATACCACTACCTCGACCATGGCGGGAGACTTACTGGTGGCTCAACAATACTTACGTCGGACGGGTAGACCACTCCACAGGCGAGAAACATCATTAATCGGATGTCAGAAGGATGGTACATCGAAAGTTGAAAGGATCTCCCAACCGAAACGGTGGACGAGACAAAGGTTGGAGACAAGCGATGAGGGCAGGAGGGGGATAAGTCGGACGTCAGCAAACATTAGAATCGGAAGCTCAGAGTATCTCCCAGCCACAATGGTGGACGAGTCAGGGCTACAAGCAAGCGACTTAAGGTTAAATACGAATTGGACGTCGGCGATATCTAGAAATTCGGACGCTAGAATGATTTGAGGGCCGCAACGGCAGCGGAAAAGAAGACTAACGGCTTCCGATCTGAAATTAAAAAGAGGTCTGATCGCAAGAAACAACCAAATATTCAAACATTTTTAAGGATCAGGCACAGCTGGGTTCGTTCTTTCTTCAAAAAGGCAACTCTGAAAAACAAAACTTTTCCTTTTCTTCGACCAAAAAACCAGACATCCATGCCTCAATCCGAAACTGAACAAGGCATAAATAAACCAATTGACATCCACTTTCAAAGAAAAAACTAAAAGAAAAACGCCTGAGAGGCTCAAGAGTTTCACGACCCAACCAAGCACAATGATGAGGAGGGGCCCAGAATTTAAATAGAGTAAATTTAGGGAGAACAGTTGCGGCAGCAACAACTGGCAATTTCGTGGTGAACCTAGATCTCTGGGTGACTTTTCTTTGAGTGGCAGACTGTTTCACAACCAAATGCATCAAATAAATTCTTCCAGCTATCCGGATTTCTCAAATGACCGAAGTGTGTACCTTAATCATTGATATTAGTCCAATTTGGGAAAAAGGAAACCGAGACTTCAAGTCCAGATAACTCTGTCGGGGCCCGAGTATGAGTTTCATTATTACTTCTGTCTTCAGGTAGCTAACAGCGTGGACACCACAGGATTGCAGCAGATAGTAAACAACAGTATTCGTTTGTTCCTCGTTCCCATGCCATTTTAACACTTTTTGTGCTTTTGGACTTTTGTTCCTTTCATTTGAGTCTTTCTGTGCGCCTTTCTTACTGAATTTTAATTCAGGATCCTCTATCCCATAGTGTCCTTTTGTGTGAGTGGTGTGTTTCAAGCTTCAGCTCACGGACGGAGAGGATCTTTTGGCAATTCAATACTTTTGATTCAACACCGCTTTGATTTATGATGCTTTTATAGAAGGTTGGACTCTTTATTTGCCTTTTGGCATTTGCTTCTTGGCATGGGACCATTTATATTTAATACACTGTTCACCTTGCTTCTTTCCATGGGTCCTTTACTGTCGCTCCTTTGAACATTTTACATGTGACGTGGATGGAGCCCTGACATAGTACTCCAGACTCCTCGAATCTGGTTCATCTTGCAGGGGTTAAGAAGGACTTCAATGCACACAGAGACTTCGAGAAAAACTGCTAGACTGGAAGAACTCAAACAACAACACACAGCCTGACTACTCAAACATGTCCACCATTCCCAGAAATTTTGGTGTCTCTCAAATAACCACAAATTAATTCCCTTTATTGAAACCAATAGACTTAAAACCAAACAAAATGAAAACATGACTAAAAAACAACCAACATCTTATTTATATACAAAACAGGAAACTCAAAGACAACTTCAAGAAAAATAAGGCTTGAGAACCAAACCATTGACTGGTAGGTTCTCTTCCCATCCCTGTAAATCCTACAGCTTATAAGTAGCAGGGCCAAGTTTTGCTTTGATCTGAAATGGGCCTACCCATAATTGTTGGAACTTAGTATGCTTTCCCTTCTCATCATGGGGATGATCCCACTTGAGAACAAGGTCTCCCACTTCCAAGTCTATTTTTCCAGCTTTATGTTTGTCAAACCATCTTTTTACTATCTCCTCCTGTTGTTTAAAATGTTCTCTAGCCTTGGATCTGGCCTCCTCTGCTTTCAGAAGATTATATATCCTTATCTAGAGAACCCCATCATCGGACCCCCTAGACTCTTGGGCTAGTATGGAAGCGGGTAGCATGATATTGGGGGGCAGGATGGCCTCTTTACCGTACACAAGGGTATAGGGTGATATTCCTATTGCAGACTTGGGGGTGACTCTGTCATCCCACAGGGCGTTGGGTAAGGCTGAGTGTCAACTTCTCTGGTTTTCTACTACAGTCTTCTTCAAAATTCTAATGAGGTTTTTATTAGAGGACTCGGCCAGGCCATTCCCTTGCGGATAGTAGTTAGTAGGGTAATGTAATTTTATCCCTTTATCATGAGAAAATGCAGTCAATTTAATTGATGAAAAATATTTAGCATTGTCAAAAACTAACGAAATTGGAACTCCAAACCTGGTCATGATATGATCTTGTAGGAAGCTGATGACTTCATCTTCGTTTATTTTGCACAGTGGGATAGCTTCGACCCAGCGAGTAAAATAATCAGTAGCAGTAAGAATGTACTTGTGTAGCAGGGAAGAATTCGGTTTTATTTCTCCAATAATGTCCAGCCCCCATTGTTCAAATGGTTCCATGACCATCACAGGATTTAGAGGTGCTGCTGCTTTAGGCAGTCTTCCACCGCTTCTTTGACAAATATCGCATTTCCTGACTTGTGCATGTGCATCCTTAAAGAGCGTAGGCCAATAGTAACCAGCTCTAAGGATTTTGTGGGCTGTAGTGTCGCCTGAAAAATGTCCCCCAGCCGGAACATCGTGTAATTCAGACATTACTTTCTTAGTGTCCTCTTTCTCCAAGCATCTCAGGAGGACTCCATCGTAGTTCTTTCTAAATAATACGCCTTCTACGATTTGGTAGGAAGATGATTTCAAACGCAGAGCTCTCCTTTGTTTTGAACTCCAATTTTCTGGTAACAGCCCTGACTGCAAGTAATGCACAAGGTCTCTGTACTAGGACTCAGGAGCCGTGAACAAAGGACATACATCCATTACATGCAGTTCGGCTTCATCTTCCCATGCTTGTTCTTCGTTGTTTCTACTTCCAGTCATCAATTTGCATAGCCCTTGACCTTTCACTATAGTGGTTGGCTTGAATTCAAGGTCGTATTCTTGAAGGGCTGTTACCCAGTTGCCCCTTCTTTCTCCCAACTCTTTCTAAACGAGAAGAGACCTTACAGCTGGGTAAGGAACTATTACCTTGGTCCGATTTTTTAATATATAAGGCCTGAATTGCTTCACTGCCTTAAATACTGCATATGCTTGCTTATCAATGGCTGGGTAGTTTAATTCATCCCCTTGAAGCCCAGTGCTCATGAAAGAGATTGGGAATTCATCACCCCCGTCCTCTTTTTGGGTAAGCACGGCTGCCAATGAATCATCGGATGCAAAGGTGTACATAATAAAGTCTTTACCAAAGTTTGGGCTTTTCAGGGAGGGGGCATGTGCAACATCAGTCTTGATTTTTCTGAAAGCATTCTTTTCGGTTTCAGTCCACTTAAACTGTGCATTTTGCTTGACCATCTGCTGCAGTGGCTTAACAGTCTGGGCAAAATCAGGCACAAACCTTCATACGAAATTTATTGTTCCCATGAAAGATTGCATTCCCTTTTTATTATGGGGCATAGGGATTTGTTCAATGGCCTTAATTTTTTCTGGGTCTATAGATATGCCTCTCTTTGAAACTATATGCCCCAGTAACTTGCCCTCTGTGACCGCAAAAACGCACTTCTTAGGATTGAGGGAAATGACATATTTTCGGCAGCGTTCGAAAATTTTCTTCAGGTGGAACGCGTGCTCCCCTCTTTTCTTGGAAAATATTGTGATGTTATCAAGGTATACCACAACGGTTCGTCCAATCAGCCCACAGAAAGCTATGTCCATATCCCTCTGAAATGTTGCTCCAGCGTTAATCAGCCCAAAGGGCATCCTTCTATAGGCAAAAGTTCCCCATTTAGTTCTGAACATTGTCTTTAATCTATCTTCCTCGGCTACTAACACTTGGTTGTAACCAGAGAAACCATCCAACAATGAAAACAATTCAGAACCGGACACCATCTGTAGCAATTGCTCCATGGGAGGCACCGGATAGTTGTCTTTGTCTGAGGCACGGTTTAAGTTTCTGAAGTCCACACATAGTCTGATTTCTCCTGACTTTTTTCTAACCGATACCAAATTGGACACCCATTCGGAGTGCCTGACTTTAAAAATAATTCTAGCATCTAACAATTTCTTTACTTCGCTCTGGATTAGTGGCTCCAACTTCGGGTGCATCTTCCTTAATGACTGCTGATATGGCTTGACGCCCGCTTTAATAGGGACGATATGCTTGATGATGCTAGTGTCGTAGGTTTTCAAATATTGGTACGTCTAGGAAAAGACATCTTTGTACTATTTAAACAAACTGATGAACCTATCCCTCTCGACTGGTGAACAACATTTTCCGACGTTCACAAACTTAGGATCCGTTTCAGTCCCTAAGTTTACCAGTTCGAACTGTAGAGTTGAGCTGTCCGTCTTCACGTTAGCGGGTCTTTGAAACTTTTCATTCAAGTCAAACATCTTTTCTAACGTTCTGACCCCTTTAGGAATGAAATTATCATATTTCATCTCAGCCTGATGTTCGTCATCGTCTATAATGGCTCCTTTAAAGATCTCATCATTTGTCAAACACTCGATTATTTGCTGGTCATTGTCAAATAATCGCAAGTTGGTGATCATGTCAGGTACTGAAGGCCTGAACAGTAATTCAACAGAACATCTGTTATTAGTGGGTACCATCCTGGCGGCTGATGTGGCCAAAAGATCAGCGGCCGCATTTTTCATTCTTGGGATTGAAATAATATTGAATGCATGAAAACATTTAAGCAAATCCCATACCTTGTTTTGGTAAGCTTTCAAATGGGGAGAAACACAATGTATTTGATTCCTGATTTGCTTTACAACTATTTCTGAGTCCCCAAAAACTTTTAAATTACTTACCTTCAATTCAATCGCTTTCTTGAGTCCCTGCACCAGTGCTTCATATTCAGCTGTATTGTTAGTACATTCAAACTCTAATCTACATGACAGGAAATGTTTATTCTTTTGTGGATCAATAAGGACACATCCAGCCCCCGACCCTTCTAATGTCTTTGAGCCATCAAAAAATAAAGTCCAAAAATCATTAACTACTGAAAATGAATCTATTCCTACTGCTAAGTCTACTATGTTATAGTCAATCTCATCAGCCTGAGAAAAACGAAGGAGATCAGGCTGGGTGTTAGATGTGTCAATGGCCTCCTCCACTTGATAGTTCCCTGGTTCCAGTTCGAGGAAAAAGTTTCCCAACACAGGTTCGACCGGTATATTCTTCTCATCCAGTTGAGTAACATTGTACTTCATGTGAGGTTCTCTCAAAACCTTAATTTGATTGGGACTTCCTTTGTACGGCAACCACAGGTGCGACCAATCTGAGGTAAAATATCCATTCAATTTAGCTGACCAATCTCTGCTCAGGACCAGGACGTAAGCGTCTAGTATATCAGCCATCACGATGTTAATAACCTGGCATACTTTGTCATTTGATGCCAGATGGATTAGAACATCCTCCATCTCACCAATTACCTTAACGTCTGTCTTATCCAATTGCACCACCCTCCACGTGGTTGGCTTAAACTGCCCATTGATTTTCTTACATACTGATATGGGCATGACATTAATTGACGCCCCTGAGTCTACTAAACAATTATGAATGTTATGGTTAAAAATTTCAAACGTCAGGAGGAAGGGTGGCTGTTTAGTTTTAGACTTACCTCCAGTGCTAGCTTCTCCAATTTCTTCTTCGTCCAGAGGTTGATTGTCAGCAGGTCGCTCCTCTTCTGATGTTTCCAGTGCTTTCAACAATCTTTCTTTTTGTTGAGGTACTTTGCACATTTCAAACAGAGGGATGTTTGCCTTTATCTTTTTTAAATCTTCAACAACGTCATATTCTATTCGTTGTTTAATGGACTGAGATTTATCAGCATTCACCTTTTCTTTGTTTAGTTCAGGCAGCGTTCTGTTCTGCTTAGGATATTGGCTGGTAATAGTGAATTCCGGAGTCTTATCAGCCACGGATTTATCTTGAAATTTCTTCCTAATATTTATTTGCAGCCTTTTGATCTTTGGGAGTAAAAGACTGTCATTGCTAACCGTCCCTTGAATTCTAGTTGTCATGTTAGCCTCCCTGATATCTTTGTGTTTTTTAGTTATATCTTCTTCTGCATCGAGTAAGGAGACAGAACTCCATAATGCCATAGTATCTTCTTCCTGTTCCTTTGTAGAAGTAGAAGCATCATTTTCTTTCTTTTCATCATCATCTTCTTCCGTTAGTCTCGAATCCAACATCTGATTCATAACTAACGTCATTGAATTTATCCATTGTGGATAGTTCCTTTCGGAGTGAGGCTGCTGGTGAAAGGTGCAGAAATTTTCCATCCCTATCTCTGTCAGATTCATAGACGCAGTATTGTGAGGAGGAGGTTGGGAATGATTGTTTTCCTCCCTTTTCTTATAATAAGTCCTATAGAACTTCTATGTTTCCTTCTCTTTTTCCAAGTCTATGATCTTATTAGACAGCTTTTGCATCATTTTGGCCATATTTTCATAGTCTAGTGCTTTCTCCTCTTTAGGCTTAGTGAACAATAAAGTTTTCCTTCTCTCTCCTGATTGTTCAGGGTAATCTTCAATACTCTCTCTCTCATCCTCCACCACTTCTGCTTCTTCACAGGTTTCTATCAGAGTAGGCTTTGCCCTACCTTTCGCAAACATGGCCAGATCAGGACCCAAAGTTGAAGTATAGTACTCAATTAGTACTTTGTCTGAAGGCTTGTCTGTTTCAGAAAAGTTATTAAGATATGCTGCGAACCTTTGTGTGAAACTGTGCACTTTTTCCATTTTCTCTTTCTTCAGTGCACATAGTCCTTTCATAAGGGCTGCGTGAGTCTTTTGAACTGCATACTTACTTCTGAAAATTCTCTCGAAAGTATCCCAATTTGGGATAGAATTAGCAGGCAACCCAAAGTACCAAGATGCAGCAGCTCCTTTGAGGGTGTGTGGGAAAAGTCTGCACACTACATCTTCATGTTCCCCAGCCCCCAGACCTTCTATTTCCAAGTAGAAACTTTGTAGGTGATCATCCACTAGGATCTTCTCATTGGGGTCAAATTTAGGCAGTAACTTCTCAAAGGCTTGAGGTA
>LPNX010907986.1:6259-17446 GCA_001517045.1 Pseudotsuga menziesii
CCTTGATTTCTATGCCAAATTAAATGTTGACCGTACAGTAATAAATGACAGCCGTACCTCCTCGAAAACAGTGCCAAATAAATGCTGTCCGTACCTCGAAAACTGTGCAGGAATTTAATGCAGCCGTACTACAGGCCGTACCTCGATTTCTGTGCTAAAAAATTAATGCTGTCAGTACAGCATTTAATGCAGGCCGTACAGACCCTTATCTCCTCGATTTCTGTGCTGGGAAATTAATGCAAACCGTACAGCATTAATGGCAGCCGTACTCCTCGATTTCTATGCAAGTTAAAGCAGTCATACAGTAATAAATGAGCCGTACTCTCCTCTCGATTTCTGTGCAGATTTAAAGCTCCTGTACTCCTCGATTTCAGTGCATAAATTTCTCTCAGAAAACTCGACCTCCTTCAGCAAACTCGACCTCCTTGCTCAGCTCTCTCTCTTCTCCTGAAGAAAAAAAAAAAGTGAAAAAACCCTTTTGCCTCCCTCAGCCTTTTTGTTTAACCTAAGTGGGCATCTTAATCCAACGATGGAAAAAGAATCAATCCAATGGATGAGATTGAGTGAGTAAAAATCCCTTTTATTTAATTCTCATAAATAAAATTACTCACCCACTTAAATTTATCAAAAAGTGACTTTATTGTTATAAAGTCTCATTAAGTGACATTTAATGTGAGGGTCACCTTTTTCCCTCTTAAAGTGACTTTAGGCAAAAATTAAAGTCACCTAGGGAACATCTGCTAGGTACAAAAACTAACACTAATAGGTGATGGAAGGACAACTCATACATGCTTTTATTAGGAGAAAAGAGTGGAGGATGATGAGGACAAAAAACAAGTTAACTTCACCTAGTCAAACTTTCCCAATTGCCTTAAAACTCAGCAAAAGCAGGCAATAAAACAGAGAAAGCAGACATGCGCTAGGAAGGCCAGGAATAAAGCAGAATTGATTCCAAGAGGTTTCCCAAGCGCTCCATGACTCAGTTTTAGCAAGTTTGACCACTTTGGACATGTGGAGGACAACTTGCATAACGTGGAATATGGAAACTAGGCAAATAAGGCAAAAAATGGATTAATTAATGTCTAAGGTAGCTAACTATGGGTTGATTATTCTAACACTCTTTAGCAGATCTCAATCCATTGTACCTGCTTTCCTTCCATTTTTCTGAAAATCCTTAAAATACTAAAAAACCCCTAAAAAATACTAAATCCAGAAACCGTCCAATCTTTGGCCAAACCACTGTTGGGTTTCATAGATCAGGCCTCCCCCTCACTGAATCTACTGCAACGCTAGTCAAATTCCTCCTGGTTTGACCTAGATCTGAAATATTGTCTGAAAACTGCATAGCGCCCCCACTGAAAATTTGACCTGCTAGGGTTTTGATTTTTTCTGATTTCTGACTTCATAGACTGATAGATCGGGTCTCACACATTCCAAATCACCCCCAACGTTGTCCAGATTCATGACAATGTGACCTAGATCTGAATTTTAGACTGAAAACAACCCTAGCACCGTCACTGAAAAATTGGACCTTTCCGGAGTTTACTATTTCCGAAATCTGACAGGCTAGGCTAATAGATCAGGTCTTGAGCACTCCAAAACGCCCCTAACGTTGAGCTAGATCCATCCTGCTTGCCCTAGATCTGAAGAAATCATTTTTTCCATCCTCTCAACCTCATTCATCAATTTTGACTTTTCCGGGATCTGACTTTTCCTAAATTTCTTTGAACCGAGTGTGTAGATCAGGCCCTCCTGATCCCATTTCTTCTTCAACGCTGAGCTGGTTGTCTGCTGGTGGCTTCAGATCAACAGATCTGTCTCATCCAACCCTAGCGCTAGCCTTCCTTGATTGAATTCCTGCCTTAACTGAGCCATCCAGACCAAAACACTTATTTGGGTCCACAGATCAGGGTCTACTCTAGGTGGGTTCATCTCAACGTTGGGTGTATACTGACTCCATTGCCCAATGCACAAAAGGCATTGATCTCCCATCTTTAGCGCTAGCCCTGAATTGACCTCTTCCCCTTGAAATTGGTTGTTCGTTGATGACTCAGACAAGCACACTTGTTCACCTTCTTCATCGAGTCTGTCAGCCAGGTACTAGATAGTCCCGACTATTTTCCTGCCCATCCTACCTCGGTTACGCTTCCCAAGGCAGAGATCATCTTCTTTAGTTGCTAGTACCAAAACTCTAGATCTAACCATTTCCCCAAAAGGTCATCCTATTACTATTTTGGATCAGCCAATATACTGCTGAAGTCCTGATCCATCTACTGAATCCTACTGTAGATCTAGAGTTTCTGAACACCTTACACCTTACGTACCTCAAAGTCTATTCTAATCTGATCTGGTGTCTAGGTCTGATCTCTCATATCGGGAGTAGATCTGGGTCTCCCCCATTGTTGTCTTGGACTCAGACAACATAAAGGGAAGACTGCCTTGATTGGCGTGACAACCATCTCTTTGGGAGTCTAGGTAGTCTGGGTTCCACCTCCTTAGTTGCTTGTCCCTCTACCATCCATCCTAGATCCATCTTACATAGGCAACTACAAGGTTGGTGATAACAGAGAGGTAGTGAGGTTGAAGGCCCATACCACTGATGCCAAAGTGTACTAATATCTGACGCACTCTTAGATGCCATGCATGCTACTTGGCCTATCCACTATTGACTAATTGGAATAGTCCATATGTTAAAATTGGTAGCATTGGTAGTCAATCTTCAATGCAAGGCATTGGGCCACCCTGAGGCTAGCCAGGGAGATTTGGAGAATCAAAAAGTCTTATGAAGTCATGGAAAAAGTCAAGGTGAATGTACAAACACTGTGAGCCAATCAATAGCCAGGACGAAGGTGATGCTGAAACTTGATCTTGTGAGTCTAGTGCAAAAGTCATGGCAAAAGTAACAAGCCTTGTGAGTTTAGTACAAAAGTCAAGATGTAAACCTTGTGAGTCTAGTGCAAAAGTCAGGGTGAAAGTAAAAGCCTTGTGAGCCTAGTACAAAATTCAAGGTGCAAGCTTTGTGAGCCATGTGCAAAAGTCAAAGTAGAGTCTAAGCAAAAGTCAAAACGAACATAAAAGTTTTGTGAGCTATACTGATATGTGGGATGACCCTTTTTGGTCCTTGTTGTGATCTTCTTGGAGTTAGCCCCTCTAAAGAGTCACTTTAGCATGTGACCATGATAAAGGATCAAATGGCCACATGGTATGAGAAGATCTTCTTTTATCAAGGTAATAATGCTATGTAAGCAGGATGGGAC
This sequence comes from Pseudotsuga menziesii, assembly GCA_001517045.1. Lineage (NCBI taxonomy): Eukaryota > Viridiplantae > Streptophyta > Pinopsida > Pinales > Pinaceae > Pseudotsuga > Pseudotsuga menziesii. Next base: position 9,517 of record LPNX010907986.1, read on the forward strand.
CATATGTAAAGAGAGAGATTAATAAAACATGTAAAAGGTGCTTGCTTATAATGTAATTAGTCAATAAAACTAAAGTTAAATGTAATGTTGAATTAAAAGGCTAAAAGCCTAAGTTGTAATGTTATAATGTTATATTATGTCAATGAGCAATTAGAAAGATGAACTTAGGTCTTTCTTGGGGTTTCTAGAAGTTTGACTAATCCCAACAAGAAGATAAGATCTGGATGCTTCTAGAAGTTTGGAAGAAACCATAAAAAGAAAGGACAAGAGGACCATTTGAGATACACATTCAAGCTAAGATCTACATTATTCAAGTGTAGATCTACAATATACAAGTGCAGATCGACATTATTCAAGTGCAGATCTACAACATACAAGTGTAGATCTACATTATCCAAGTGCAAATCTACAGCATACAAGTGCAAATTTACAATATACAACTGCAGATCAACATTATTCAAGTGCAGATCTACAACATACAAGTGCAGATCTACATTATCCAAGTTTGCAGATCTACAGCATACAAGTGTAGATCTACAGTTTTCAGATCAAATCTATTGTATTCATCAGATCTACAAGTTATTTATTAGATATGCAAGTTATTTACCAGATCTACAAGGTCCAGCCATAATCTAGTCAAGCATTGAGTTAAGGAAGCAAGAAGAAGTCTTTGGGAAGTCAGATCTACAGGTACTTGGTCAGATCTAACAAGCAGCACATGAAAAAGGTATCTTGTCGTCCTCTCTCTCTTCGATGTACTGTAGCGCCTCTTGGCGTTTGATTGTATTTCCTACAAGCTTATTATTTAATAAAAGAAAGATCTTTTGCTGGGGTTTTCTCCCTTTTTGAGGGTTTCCCCAGGTAAATTTGTGTTGTATGTGAATGTGATCTATTTTCTACTGTTGCTATATGTTTAATATTTTGTGGATCTAAGTGTATTTGTGTTGACAAGAAGTTAAATTCAGATCTAAAATAAATCAAGCTCAAATTTAACAGCATAATCCTCCACACCATGAGCAATGGTCTATTGACTCTCCTTGTCAACTACATAGCATTTGTGATCAATAAAGTTAATAGCAAGCTAGGGACAATGTCTCATAATTTGATTAACTAAAAGCAGGTTAAGTTCCATACCTAGCACATAATGCACATTAAGGAAAATAAGCATGTTCCCTCCAAAGGATATCTAAACATTTTTTTAGCAACCACTCTGTACTCTTCACCACCATTGAAGATCATTGAATCTTTAGAGACACTAGGAATGTAGTCTATGAACCAACCCTATCCGTTGGTGAAATGGCTATCTATTGGTGAAATGGCAAGATGCACTTGAGTCGATGTACCAAGCAAATGACTTGTGTTTATCTATTGGTTGCTTAGCCAAGAATGCATAGAAGGTTCACTACTTCTCCTTTATATGTTCTCTGTTATCCACTAAGTTGCACTTAGGTGGATTTCTAGTGAGCCGCCGAAGTTATCAACAAGCAAGTTGTTCATCATCGATGCTCAGAATTTCCATGATTCATCAAGGACATTTTTTGGGCCCCTTTTTAAATAATTACATGTTCATACCCCATGGAGATTTTGTAATAAATGTGCTAGCATGGCAAACTTTTTGTAAAGTACTTGGCTTCCTAGAACTTAGACATCAATCCGATTATTCCAAGGTGTTTTCTCCCTTGTTAATTATGCAATGTTGAATAAGCGATGTATAATTTTCGAGTTTTCCACCGCTCCTCCAAAGCTGGAATGGTTGTCTTGGTGGTTAGGCCTTAGGAGGTTATTAAAGTTCACGTGTCAATATATATAAGCATACTAAACATTGTTTTGAGTCATTATGAACATGTACTAGGTCCCCTTAGGTTTATTTTCAAGTTTCAAGAAAAATAATTTTTTCGTAAACTTATGTCATTTTTTAATGGTTTAATTGGGAAATATCAAATTGTGATAAAAGTATGGTCTGGAGGCAGAATTTGGCAGGAGATGCTCTTTTTCACACTCAAAGCATTCTCTTTATCCTAGGACCCACTTTTCCTATGTTTTGGGTGATTAAATTATCACTTTAAGCATTTTTTCTCTAACGGTACAACAAAATGTCAAATTAATGCTAAAAGGACACAAAATGACAAAAGTCAAAAATCATGTGGGGACATGTTTTAAAAGTCAAATAAGGTGGCTAGTTTGTCTTTTAGTGATGGGCGACTTAAGCTAAAGAATAAAGCATGTGTTTTAAGAGATTTTTTGAAGGTAGTGAATATATCTTAAAGTGAGAGACGCGCTCACCTTCTATGTAGCGCATGGGTATGTGGCGGATTAAGCATGATGTGTTGGCATATCATTAAGAGGCTAAGGCGAGTTATTTCATTGCATAAAGCGTGAGCTTGAGGGAGATCTAATAGGTGACAAGTGCATCTAATATTGAGAAGTGCGTCCCTCTTTTTGGGCTCACGGATTGGAGATGTGGCAAAGCGTGTGGTGTTTGGTGAATTTAAAGATGAGGACGCATCTCCTTATGGAGGTGTGGCCACCTCCTTAAGGAGATCACATCCACCAAAATCCCAACAAGATCCATGAATCACTCAAGCTTACTCGACTTCAACTTAAGATGTGCCCCCACTCTCATTTTTCTATTTAAGCAGGAGCTTTTGCTTATTGTGGCTCATGGTCAGAGGACTGAAGGTCTACTCTCGTTGTATTGTATTGTATTATTTTTGGAATAATAAAAGGCTTTGGAGGTTTCATGTGATGCATAGCTCAAGTGTTGGATGATCATTGTCTCATGTTTTTGCTGAGGTAACTTGTAGAATTTCTTTTATGCATTTGTCATTCCTTGTCAAAGCTAGCCTCATTGAAGGATTAGTACTAATCGGTAGGAGTGAGTGAAGTAGTTTCTTTGCTCTCTTAAATAATTTATGTTCAAGATTTAGAATTTACATGCTTATTTGCTTATATGTATGCACTTCTTGTCTTTAACATGAGTTTTTACTAGATTTGACAAGTTTCTTGGCAAGTGCGAAGGTGTTTTACAGGTACTTCTCTTGGATTTGTAGAAGATCTTGCTTGCTAAAAAATTTCAAGAACTACAACCCGGTTTCAGTTTCAGTTCATCATTGTTTAATGCCCAAACCCCAACATTAGCATGTGCATCAAAAATTTAAAAATTATTTCTGAAAACATAAAACACATGAGATTTCTTTCTTCTTTTGAATTCTGGAAATTTATGACAGCCCTAAATTCTTACTCATAAATTTAAAACCAGCCACACATGAAATTTAAACACTCAGATTTTTTGGTCAAAATGACCCAAGAAAAACCCCGAAGGCAAAGCCTATTCTTCAGAGAGAGATTTTAATTTATCAAACAAATTTTACAAATTTCAAACAGCAATACTTATCTCCTTTTTCTTCATCGAAAAACGTGCCAGAATCACTCTGAACAAATCTGTACAGACTGTCAAATGAAGCACCTCAAAAAACTATCTTGTACGGCCTCACATGTGTGAACTATACAGACGGGTACAGTAGGGTCTGCCTCCCGAATTTCTTGAAATCTGTGCACTGTAAATTACCTCAAAAATCGTGCCTTGTACAGTCTTACAACAGCAATAAATGTTGTACCTTTTTTCGAAAATTGTGCCAATAAAGACTCGATTTCTATGCAACAGTACGACTTAGAACCGTACGGAATTCCTCGATAATTGTGCAAGTTTGCAGCTGTAAATGCCTCGAATTTTGTGCATGAATTTGTCTAGAAATTTGTGCCAAAAGTCTTGGGAATAGTGCCCATCTCAAGCTTTGGATTCTCTGAAATTTTCTCTCACTTCTCAACTCTGGTTTTTCTCAAACCCTTCTCTCTTGCTCTTCTCCTCTCTCAAAATTTCTCTCTTTGTGAAAGTGAACAATGAATCCTCTTTGCCTTTCCTAAACCCTTTTTGTGTGAGTAACTTCCTTCTCAAATCTAATGGATGAGATTCGATGAGATCCTAAGATCAAGATCACATCTCACATTTTTCTCATTAAAAAGCAATTAATGACTTTTAAATATTAAATGTGAGACTTTATTACACATCCACTTTATTAATCTCATTAAAGTCACTTAAGACTTTACTACTCACTTTTAATTTATAAAGTGACTTTATATCTATAAAGTCAATCTCACTTTATAAATGGCTAGGGATCACTTTTTAAAGTGTCCTTGTCCACCCCAAAGCCATGAGTAAACAAAAACTTCTCTAGGTAAAAAATCAACACTTGCTTCTCTCACTCTCTAAGAACCTGTCGTCCGCCGATTGCACACCAACAGTAGAAATCTTCTGAAAGCTGTCTCCTCACTTGAGAAAGTGGGAAAGGTGTGACCTTGGGGGCAAGCACAGAGCTAGGTACTGTCACCTACTCCTAGCTCCTCCATTTAAGCTAACTCCTAACGAAGCCAAGGGGGGTAGTCCCTAACAAAGAGTTTTCTATGGCTCAATGTTTAAGTTAATTTTTAGATGTTTCGGATGCAGATGGGTGTTGTTTAGGAGTTATTGTGATTTAAGATGATTAATGTGATGAATTTAACACAAGACAAAGCAATCCACGTTGCTATCACTGGAATTGAAAGATGGACAAATATTTGAGAGCTTCACGAAATAGATAAAGCATTCACAGATATGATTTATAATCAAACATTCGATAGACAAATGGCCCAGATTATCAGCAATGCGTAAAAGATAGGACCAATGCCTATGGAGTCAACTTATCAGAGATGCTTTGAGTGTAAATATGATGTGAATCCCAAAAGATGCCAGTGAATGTTAGGTTTTGTAAGTGCTCTTGGTAAGTTTTAAGAGTTTTTACTTGTGATCTTCGCTTATGGTAGCTGGATGTCCTAACCGGTAATACCTTCAATGGCTCCGTTTGAAGACATGACGGACCTGTTTGGAGTCAAAGGTAAGTGTTCAATAACTTAACTACCAGTGCCCAGATTTGGTAGCCCGGCGCCCACACTTGGAATTTGCCCACATACCTCGGTATTTATCAAACAACGCCGGTGCGTTGGTTATGGAGAAAAGTTTTAGTTAAGTTCCTCTTGTGAGGTTTAGAGATCCAATGCCGTTTCTGAGTATTCCGATCTAAGATCGGTCAGAGTATACTCCGGCAAGGAGGGAAGGGGGTTAATTAATTAAAGGGGTGTGAGTTGCGAATTTTATTAAGTTAATTAATCAAAACTCTCCGACAGAGAGCGCTCTTGACCTCGTCTTATGACAGTGGTTCAAGAGACTTAGCTAACCTATATGCTTGATGCAAGGATATGCAGTGAGAATGCTCTCCGATAGAGAGTGCTCTTGACTTGGATTACGGCAAGTTCAAGAGACTTGCAAGATTAATTGATTAACTTATTAAACAATGAAAAGACAACTCTCCGATAGAGAGCACTCTTGATTTACAAAGTGAGATTCAAGAGATTTCTACTTTAAACAGTTGAATTACTTATGAAAGATACAAAAAATTAAAAGATGAAGTAATCAACCTAGTTAATGAAACAAAATGGGCTAATCTAACAATTAGTATCTACTTGGCAAAAAAAAATGAAACTACTCTAAGTACTCGAAATAAATCTAAGCTAAGAACAAAAAACACTCTTCCCCAAATGGGGAAGAAAAACCAAGTATGGGAGGCCCTATCCCACTTAGCCTTGTTTTATTAATGAAGTACAAATGCCTTTAGAATTTAATCCTTGTCAGGACTTTGAGAAATAACTTAAGTAAAAATAAAAAACTTTTATGAGTTTGTACAAAGGAGAATGACTTCTTTTTTGGCTTTGGATCCCTGTCCTTGGATCTAGTTATGCTTGCTCTTTCTTGTTTGGTTTTGCTTTTGGTTCACCTATGGATAAGAGCTCTAAACAAGGACTAGTGAGAGTGTTAGAAAACCAAATTTAACCTGTGATTCGAAAAGATTAAGTGGATGAGAAGACAATTGCCTTATGAGATGAAACAAACGATCAAAACAATGGAATAAGGCCCAAAATCAAAACTTGGAAAGGATCAGGCAAGCTCAACGTTTTTTATGTAAAATGCACGATTTTTAACGAAACGACTTGAGACTTTTTGCGAATTTAAAATTAAAGATTTTTTAACATTTTAGGCTAATTTCTAGAGTCTGGAAAATTGCAAAAAATTGCAGAAAATCAGTAAAAAAACAGCAAGTACAGAATTGCACGTTTTTCGAGAAAAAAGTCAAAAAAAATTTTAAAAAAATTTGAAAAATTTTCTGATTTTTAATGAATTTCCAAAATTTAGAATTAACAGAAAAAAAGTCAAAAATCAGCCCAAAAAACAGCGAGCTTGAAATGGCACGCTTTTTGAGAAAAAATCAAAAAAATTAAAATTTTTGAAAAATTTTGAAAATTTTCTAATTTTTAATAAATTTCCAGAATTTAGAATTAATGAAAAATACAGAAAACCAGCAAACCTAAAAAATGGAAAATTTGCATGTTTTTCGAGAAAACTCGTGCACGTTTTCCAAGGCAAAAAGAAAGATGGATTAAAACAAGAAATGAAACTAGATCTTTAAAAATGGACCTTTGGAAAAATGAATCTAGCTTTGAAAAAGTAGATCTAAGGCTAGAAAGCCTAGATCTAACTTAGTAGAAGCCAAGCAAGCTTAAAATAAAGATTTAAATGACTTGATAACTTCTACAAAAGTGGAAAAGAGGTAAGATAGAACCTTGAAAATAGAGATCCACTTGTAGTAACCAATGTAACCAATAGATTTTTTGAAGTTTGTGGTTTGATGGGAGGCAAGCAAGCCCTTCGCTTCTTGATTTCTTAAAGTAGAAGACTCTCTTAGGCACCTATAGAATGAATGCATAAACCAAACAAGAGCTCTTGTGTTTGGGAGAAAACCTAAAAGCCACAAAACTTAAAAGAAAAGCATAGATCAAATAATATTGTGCTAGATTGTTAGCCTTCTAATCACAAGATCATATACTTAAGAATCAAAAGAAATGAACTAAGAATGGTATCACCTTGAACAAGATGAAGCATGGCACACAAATAACTCCCACATGGACCTCCATAGTCTTCTTGCTTTATTCAAATTCAAAAGATATTACAAATTTTTCCAGAGTGTACTTGCACAAATTGTCCATCCCAATAGAGCTGAAAGAGCCTCTATTTAACAAATGAGAGAGTGCTAAAACCCTAAAACCAAAAAACCAACCCTAACCAGCTTAGCCACCTAACAAAGAGCCCAAACCTAAACCGGAGAACCAGGAGTGAGGGGAGGCCTCCACCCAGGCAAGGCGCCCCCACTCCAAACCTGTGCACTGAAAACAAGCCAAGGATGAGGCCACACGTGTGATGACGCCCTCATGAGAAGAGAGGGGCGTGAATAACTTTTGGATGTAGGTAAGCTCATCCTTTAGGTCTGCCAAGAGCCTGAGCTAGGTTTGGGAAGCCCACTGATGGTGCAAGCTTCAGTCTTCACCTCGATCAACTCACCGGACCAATGAGTGCTCTCCATCTCATCTTTAGCTGAAGATGACATGTCTACTAACTGATAATAAATTAATTGCTCTCTTAATGATGACTGAAGCTGAGTTATGATAACTCCAATCATCATAAGTGCTCCATGAGATGTCATTTAGCCTTTTATTTCACTGAATTTGGATTAATTTGGAGAGTTTAATTTTCTCCAAAATAATCATTTTTTAATAAAAATTCATTTTTTTACTCAAAACTGACTTTTTTGAGTAAAAAGGCATTATGTGTCCAATTGTTGATCTGAAAGTTGGTTCTGACTGGCTGGCTGATCGAGAATGATTTTTGGCTTAAGGTTAGGGCCTTCAATCACTGAATTCGGAGCCCGGATGACTTATTTACCACGAACGAGTTTTTTCCATTTAATTTATGGAAAAATTAACCCAAAAAACTTAGGAAAAGTAA
>LPNX010908024.1:25427-36766 GCA_001517045.1 Pseudotsuga menziesii
GAAACTATCACAAGGTTGTGGCTATGGCTTTGGATCTGGTTCAAGATTGCTTGTTTTTGCCAGCATTTTTCTAGTTAATTATTAATGTATTTTGTATTACTATTCACATGAGTTGGATACCAAAGTCACACTGAATAGGTGAAGCGATTGGGGAGTCCAAAAGACACCTTAGAATATGAAACCAACGGTCATAGTGATTGTATTTATTTGTGCATATCCTTTAATTAAAAGCATTTCATGCTTATCTATTTCCCGCGTGTTTGTCTTGAACACTGTGTGTTCCAACAATATAACAAATTGGACTTAATATTTTCCAATAGTCAAATTTATGTTATTGTTGTCCATGGAATCTTTGCTCTAAGATCAGGGTCACGAATCTTGGAAAATGTTGAAATCCCACTGCTATAAAGTTTCTATGAGTATGAACCCCATATTTTTTTATATATAATGATTTTGAATATAGAAATCATTATATTAATATAACATCCATTTATCTAGATTCATGCCTAAAACAACAAACACTACAAAATAACAATCTTACATTATGGCAAAGGTGCCATTATACTCTCCTTTTTGTTAGTTCTACTTAATTTCACCTGATGTTATATTCTAACTTCATATTATGTTATAATGTTAATTTCACTTATAATCCAAGTGATCATATTATACTTTCCTCTGTTAAATCTACTTAAACTCACTGATGTTGTGAAATATAACTTTTAGTTTTAAGAACAGATGTGAAACTGATGTTGCCAGTGTAGAACTGTTGTCTGGAAATTGCTTATATATGTTACAGAAATTGCATATACATAGGTAAGGTCAGTTCTACATATGTTCATATAAAATAAAGTTCATATTCAAACATCAATGAATTTTTAAGTAGATTGCTAGTTTGTATTGTTTGTTGTTTTAGGTATGGTTCTTGATTAACGCCTATTATTATGATGAATTCTCCATACAAAGGCATTTGATATAAAAAAATGGGGTTCACACTCAAAAATATTTTGAGGAGTGAGATTTCAATGTTTCCGAGGACTCATGACCCTATTTTTAGAGAAAAAAGACCATGGACGACAATAACAACAATTTAATTATTTAAATTTTGGAAGATCTAAAGTCCTAATTTTATACCTCCAAAACAAAATTGTAAAAAGTTTTCAATATATTTTGTCATGCAGCACGTTGCTTGACAAATGTTTCTGAATTCTAGGATGAGAGTTATTAAATTTTCTTTGCTAGGATATAATCTCATAAAACATTAGAGAATTCCAGTACCTTTTGTGATTTATGATTTCATTTTTGAAGTATTTCTCAATTATTATCAAGTTAATAAAATAGTCTTTGCCTTGCTATAATGCAGGAAGGAAGATGTTTGGGTAGGCCACCTACTGTCAGGATATTCTTTACCTATGGAAGAACCAAGTTTAAAGAAAAAAGAATATCGTTTGGATGATATTGGTGGAACATGGAAATAAGCAATGAGGGTGGCAGTTTCAACAACACGAGAAGCATTTCCAGGAGCAGAGGTCCTTGTACATCTTGATATCAAGTAAGAATCACTCTTTTATTTTCCTTATCTATTGTTGATGACCAAGAAACAAGAAAAAGCAAATTTAACATAATTTCTCCAAAGAAACTTATAAAAATAATGAAGTTGATTCCATATTTGTTCTTATTGGATAAATTTGACATATTGAGTTCTTAGCAAACTATTTTAATAGTTGTTTACATAGTTAGAACATAGTGAAGCCCCTTTCTAAATTTTCATCAATTCTGATATATATATATTGCCCAAGTTGTTTATAAGACCACTAAAAAAAAATTCATGAATCTAATGGCAAGCCCTATTGAAGGTAGTGCCCTCACAAATCTGAATTCTGACCCACAATATCTATTGCAATTGGTTGAAGAATTTGGTCAAACACTTTGGTTCCCTTTGACTGTGATTAACTGTCAATTCTCATATGCACTATGCATTGGTATACTACTGTTCATACTTTGTTAAAGTATTTAATATAATCTTTGCATAAGCCTTAACATTCCATAATGACAGTTCTATATCATAATAATCAAAGGAGACAAGATAATATCAGACTTATAATTGTAATCAAATGAAAGTGAACATGCCTAGAAAATTGTTGAAGTTATCAGCTGCTTTCCCAATACTGTGTACTCTTTACAAAATGATAGTGGAACAACAGTGAATCATTGGTGAAATGGACAATATTTGGTGATGGAATGAACGCCCAGCTTGAAGTGTACTCATTCCCAGGTTTGAAATTTCAATGCACAACTATCCAAACACATTAATATTAGTCCCAATGTTCTTCCTGAAGATGTCTGTAGAGATTTCCCTGGTTGTTCCTGTAGCTGGCTGCTTTGAGAAGTATTGGGCACCCTTTCAAGATGGTCATGATTTGAGAAAGAAGACAAGAGATATATAATATAAAGATAGCCTGTAAAATGTGCCTCCTTTATGTCATGTTTTCCCAAATACTGGTGTGCCCCCACTTTTACAGAACCCTCAGTCCTCCGCTATGTTGAGCTGCCAAAGGACTGCACCCTCCTCATGTGTGTTTGGGGATGTAAGTGTGCCCTCTTCTAGTTGGTATACCCTTTCTTCACAAGATATGGCAAGATAAACCCACTATCAACCAACACTCATATAGATCTGGAAATGATATGAGATGAGAAATTGGAATAATGTTCCCTCACAAAGAGAAACACGATTCCCAGTGCGTCTTCCTTTGAACTGGTAAAGCCCACTTCATACAAGAGCACCCTTTCAAGCTCACCACTGAAATGACTAATAAGGTAACTCAAACTCAGAACTGAAACTTAGAAAAACTTCAAATCCACGGCAATGAAGATCATGAGAGAAACCTGAGATGATATCTCCTCAACAAATGGCTAGGATAGGCTAATGAGTCGCTTAGACTATAGCCTACCTAAACCTATAACCTTACATCCTAGCCTCGGCCCTCTATTATTGTAAGCCTATACCATTCATTTATCCCATGGTCATGCCCATAAATCTACCTAAGGAACTCATCTAGCCCTAATGTCATTTCTAAGACTAACACCTATCACCCTAAGCTTCTATCTCTCTAACACTAAGGCCTTAATATCCTTAACTCCTACCTAAACCTACCCCATACTGCCGTGCTTTATACACTGACTGTAAAAACTTATTGGCAGCACCAAACATTTGGAAAACCCACTATAATTTAACTTATAGTATACCTAGGCTTCCCTCCCATCATCCTAGCACCATTGCACTCAGATTGGGGAGGAACACTGAACATATTGGTTAGCTGAGAAATCCTCAAACCTGGGGACTAACAAGGTATTCTTATAAATCCAAGGCCCTTGTCACATTTATTTTGGGACATGGCACTTGTTAGCGAATGGAAATAGAAAAAATCCTTTGGTAAGGGTTCTGGTTTGGACATAGTCCAAACCAAAGGCCCCCGAGGGTTCTCTATCGCAGCTACAGATTATAGCTTCAGGGGGAATCCGCCCTGTAAAATACCCTAGCAGGGTTTCGTCACTTTCTTCTATATAAGCATACACACAGTATCATGCTGACCAACTGGGTTTTCTATAGTAACATAGCTGTCAGTTTCGTAATGACCATGTTGAATTCTAGAGAGTCATAAATGTAGAACAAAACACAAAGTAAAGATCAATCCAGGGAGCATATTTTCCTTGTAAGCAATCTATAGCTGAAGTTGCTTATGTGAACACCATTAAAATCTATTATAAAAATAGGCTCAAACATATTAGTCCAAATAGATATTCTATCAAGATCAACATCTGTCCCCTCAGGGTCTGGTGAGGCTTCTACATTGCTCTCCTCAACCATTAGCACCAAGTGTCATGTCAAGTTGTCCGTCATCCGATTTTTCAACTCGGGTTGTTTTAGGAGCATACCTTGTAGTAATTACTGATATTTTTCTTGGATTCACACAAGACTGGTTTCATTTTGGCAAGTTGTTGCATCTCTCCACTTGCTATGCTATTATTTTATAGTTCCACTAAACAATAAAGTTGATGAATTATGGTTAAGTCTTATTGATTGTTTAACATATTTTCATGCATATCAAAATAGTGTACATGAGCTAACATTTGCACTATACTTACAAGTCATCAATATGATCTAGGCTCTCATTTTTGTCACATGTTCTCACAACTGGTCATTTGTAGACCGACCTGATCTTATGCTTATGACTATATTTGTTATTTCCCACCATATATGTAACATTTGAATTGCTTTCGGTATCTCAAAGTTTGTCCTCTTCCTCTTCCTCTTAAACCCTCTCTTTCTAAAGTGTTTGGATTCACCTCTTGACCTTCCTCAGTCTCTTCATTCTTGGTATATTATGAGGATCTTCCTCTTCCTATAAAGGATTCAAATTCACCTTTATTTCTTATTGAATTAACATTTCCTCGACTAGGTTTCTCTTCGTCATTTAAAGCATATGGATATGTTTATCTATTGCATGCAGCGGGACTAAGTCGAACTCAGCCTGTAGTTGTAATCATATTCGATTGATGTATATAGCAGCAGAATGATTACAAAAGTATTGCAGATATTTTCTTATCTACATCTTCAGAGACAATTGTACATATTCCAAAACAAACAATTTCCTTCGTCTCAAATTCTAGAACTGTTTGAACAACTTTTGCAGACAATTTGAGTAAAAACTTGGCTTTAATATCCTTTTGAATCTTGGGAAAGAATCTTACCTTTTCTTTACCTTGCCTTCTTGGGGTATTTTAAAGGTTATCACATAATAAAGTAGCATGTGATTTCATCCTTACCACAACAAACTTTGCCCTTCTTGGATCATCTTCATGCATGTTCTCTATATCAAAGTACCTCTCTAATTCTTGCATCCAATCTATCAACATGTCAGGGTTTAGTTAATCATTAAAGTCTGAAACCTTGGCCTTAACTTTAGTCTCTTCTTTTGATATAACTTTTATCATTCTTTGAATGGAATCCAGTGCTCCAACTGGGGTTCTCACATTCTCTTGTTCATCTTCTGACTCATCTTGTTGGAATCTAGCCATAATAAATTCTGCGCTTCAACATCAAATGGACTGCATTAAGGATTGTGATTTCTCCCTATTTTATCTTTTGTTCAAGCTGCAGCCTTTGCTGGTGTTGTTGTCTGAGACTATTTTGAAAATGATCCAAGTTATCCCCAAGAACAGCCTGTGAAAATGTTGGATCTCCCTCCAGCAACTGGTTCATAAGATGTGAATCATTTCGAATGTGCTGAGCTTGCAAAAGATCGTGGTCGTCTTGTGGATGACTGCCAAACATACGTAGTATAACTCTTACTATCTGGTGCACACAGCTCAAGTGATATTGTCCGTCATTTCCAGCATAATTCTGAAACAGAGTCCCAAAGAAACATTGTTTGGCTGTTAGTTAAAGCAGTATGTTTGTGAACTGTCATAAGTTGTCAACCAAAATAGTAGTGATACCCCAAAGGGCAGATCTCAAGTAAAAAACATAATCTATGGCAGTTAATAGCCAACTATTGCACTCTCTGCAAGTGTTTCCTGCTCATAGCCTATCCTTTCTCTGGACTGCTGATGTTTGGATGCTTCTCATAAAATGCTTTGAGAGCATTCTTTCTCCTTTGAAGAAAAAGCCACTTCCTGTGCCCCCGTTGTCACAACTAGGAAAGTTGCCAACTAAATAAAGGCCCCCTAGTCCCATGGCTCTGCAATTATTTTGCACTTAGAAAGCACTGGGTCCTGTGCAATGGCCTTAACAATAGGAGGAGCATTAAGAGGAGCCCCATCAAGTTCACGACATAGAACACCTGCACGGTCAAAACATAATCCATTGACATGATATCAAAATTCTCTGAAGCAGTATGTATGGGTGTCTAAGACCATAATATCCTCTGTTAACAAATTACTCTGTGTGAAGTGATCATCACAGCTCCTCATCTTCATTCTCAGGCTTCAAGTTGCTTGAAGGCATATCATCTAAAACTCCAACAACTTGTGGCTCAAAACCCATGTTAATCATGCGATCTCCAACAATTGAAACAACTCTAATATCCAAATAATGAGCAAATAGTCTCCTCTTCTATTTGTTGTGCAAGTCCTCTTGTTGGAGCGATGACTACTGCATATGGTCCTTCAGCTTCATTTTCCTCTGTCATAGGTGGCAGCCTTGATATGTAAGTTAACATGGGCAATACAAATGTTGTAGTCTTTCCAGATCCTTTTTTGCCACAGGTACCTGCACTCAACCAGTCATGCTACTGCTGCTTTGTGGACACCCCTGTCAAATTGAGGGGTAACACCTAGTTCGCAAGATAAATTTCATTAGTAGTGGTGCAACAATCACTGTCTATGTTGTTTGTTAGGTCACATTTTTTCATTTCAGAAAAAAGAAAAGTTAAAACTATTTTCAATAGTTATTGAATGACCAAACCTTTTGTGTCATTTCTGAGATTGACAAAAGCTAAGGGAGAACTTCCTCTTCCAGTTACACTAATATAATTCCATTTGGCATTGTCACTAGCCATTTTTTCCTCTTTACTTCCTTTCAAAGATACATCAATGCCTTTTGAATGAGCAAACCTGTTTTGTCATGGTTTATATGGACCTGTCTAAGGTGAGTCCAACATCTAGTCAATTCAAGTTAATTTTAACTAAATCTTGCAACTATCTTTGCTCATGCATTAAGAACACTGTTCACTTCATGAGTCTCCCTGGGTGGCCATTTTGTTTATCATTGCTTTAATGGAAAATTGGTTAACAATTTTGTAAATTTTTTAGTTGGCTCTTATATATGTATAATGTTGGTCAACTCTCTCACGCAATTTTGGAATATTTTATATCCTTGGAAGTAACAAGCTGAGAGTCCCGAAGATATTTGGTATACTTCCGTATTTATCATATCATATGAGAAATTAAGGAGATTGTTTACATTCTTCCCTGTCACTTTATTTGTGATATCTCTATCAGACCACCCATAAGCCTCTTATTCAGTAAGTATATGGAAAGCACTCTCCTGATAATGAACAAAATATAACTTCCATGGTTCAAATTTCCAAGGCATGATTGCTATTTCCTACAACATTTTTTGGAAAATTTACAAGCCTCACATTTCTGCTTTGGATAGACCTATATCAGTGGGAGTGAAAGCAAAGAAGGAGAGGGAAATGCCAATGTTCAAAAGCTTCTGGGAACGTTTTTTATATTATTATATTTTAATATATTTTGATGCATATATATTCTAGCGAAACATGCAAAATGTCAATTAGTTTCAGAAAACATGAGAAAATATCTTTAAGTACTGGATTAATGGTGATTATTAAAGTGTAACCATTTAGTACACATATAACATCAATCATCTGTCTGTTATGACAATGTTATCAAATGATCAACCGCAACGTCAACTTTTCATGTTTCAACAGATATTAACAAATTGTAATAGACAACATCAACCACAAAATGAAACAGAACATCATATTCGTGACCAAAGAGTTGTACTATGCAGTCAATATTTCAAAGGTAGGTTCAAAGTTCAAGTTCAAACTTTACTGTTATATAATGTTTACAAAGTAGGCCATAATAAAGACAAAGTACTTTTACATTCTAGGATGTAAATGAGAGAGAAGGAGGAATGGGTAAGAGTTGGAGAAGAGAACATTCAACATAGAAAATATACAAGTTTACAACACATGGAAATAAAAACAAGCAAGAATGGGCTTAGAGCCTATTTATTCAGTTGTCCAATGGTGGTTGAATTTAACTATGACAGCCTTTAATCTCCCTTCCAAGCTTTCACAAATCTATTCCTCAACAGCTAGCAAGAATCCCACACAAAAACCATTGTTGATTGATGTTCTTTCTGTCGTTTCTCTAGATGAACATAATATTTTGGAATGCTTCTGCCAATGTCACTTACTCTTGTAGCCTATTGCACATTGTGCACTGTCATGTTAGTATTGTTCTGTTTTGGATAGTTTCTTAAAAGGTGTCATTCACCACATCCCCAATAATTCAAGGGACATTTAACTTACTCATTTGACCTTTTACTCATGAAACTGTAAGGATTATCCCCATTCTGATTTGTTGGATGATTTTTGTAATTGTTCACTCAATACGCTATATTCATGCTCCTAAAAGGTGCTAGTTTGAAACCTTTCTTACGTTGGTTGAATATATCATGTTTCTTTTCCTTCCATGCTCTTAGAGTTAAAAATTTCTACTTGTACTTTTAATAGCTTAATATGGCTTTCTACAATGTTTCTTCAAGAGTCTTTGGGATGTCAACTTCAATTATGTCCTTACACGGCAATGGTAAACAACTCAAAAAACTTTGAATTTTTACCTTGTCATCCTAGATGTACGATACATACCACAATAATTCCAAGGGATTGTTGATGAGCTCTTCCATGGCAATTTGTCCTAATTTTATTTCATAGAACTCTTTTGTCTTTTTTTTCAAAGTAACTTTCAAACATGTACTGTTTCTTGAAATCCTTCCACTCTATATTTTTCCATTTTAGTCCCTTAACAAGTTTTAAGTCCTGCCACCATATCTTAGCTTTTCCATTCAGGTTGTATATGTCCATGTGGGATTTCATATTATTGGAGTAATCGTAAACATTAAAATCTTTCAACGTCCCCAGGAGCCAAGGCTCTGCTTTAGCTCTAGTCTTAGTCTCCCCATTAAAGGTTGGGGGTTTAATTTTCCTGAACTCCCCCAATAACTGAACCCGGTACTTTCTTTTCCTCTTTGATGAGTTGTTTCGATGCTCATCATTACTATATTTTGTACTTTTAGCTTTCTATTTACTTGCAGAATTTTCAATCTTGTTGGTACTTTATTATGAAGTTAATGGTAGTTGAAAATTTTGTGGTGTCCTACTAGTCTTCCATTTCTTAATTTCAGAAATATTGCGCAGTAACACCTCATTTTATTCGTTCTACTCTTTTGCTTTGTTCTCCTTTCTGTTATCTACCTTGTATATTTTCATTTTAGCTATCTGCCTTATAGATTTTCATTTTAGCTATATGAATTCTCAGCTTTAGGTGTGCACAAATTGTTTTCTCCTACAAAATATGTACATTACCCATCCTTGATTTTGTTTATATATAAATATGTTGTTATATATATTCTGATTTTTTCTATTTATGCAAAAGATAGTTTTTAAGTAGTTAGTTTCTGTGTTTTATTTTATTCTGGAGATTATCTTCATTGACAGTTTAGTGCAAGGAAATACATTTCTGAGTATGGATTTTTCCTTACTATTATGCTGCAGGGAAGAAAGATACTTAAGCTAGAAAAATGGTGAGCGGATTTTGATAGTGAGGGAAGGCCTGTGGGGTTCCAGAAGGCTCTCAAGACAATTTTTTTTGTGGTTAGTTTTCTTCCTCGGTTGTAAAGCTTTTCCGGACCTTAATCCCTTACATGTGCTTTTATTGTTGCTTGTTGATATATATGAATGGACACCTTTTATTGTATAGCTCAAAATTCACTGATGTTTCTATTGTTCAATGGTTTACATAAAAAATAGTGAATCTATTGCTTTGGGTGATGGATGGACTCACTATGTTAGAGGATGTGAGGTTGTTCATGTCATATTGAACAATACTTTAAGTTATACTTTAAAAAATGTTCGATATGTTCCTAACATGAGCAAAAATCACATCTATTAGTGAGATAACTAGGAACCCTAATATTTTTGTAAATTTTCAAGGAAGCAAATATATGGTCACTACTCTCGGGATAACAAGATGACTGTAGTTCGTATTGGTGAAAAAGGGTTGTATAGATTGGTTGATCTAAAAACAACAAAGGCACATGCATCAACTGTGGTAGAGAATACAAATGCACTCTAGCATGAAAGGTATGGACACCTAAGTTATCAATATTTATCTGTACTTAATAAGACTAATATGGTGGATGGTCTTCCATCCATTCAGGATTGTTAGAGGTATGTGCAGGATTGTTAGAGATATGTGCAGGCTGGCAGTTATGAAAACAACATTCTTTCATTTGACACTGACAATAAAACATGGCAAGCCAAAGGATTTTTGGACCTAGTAAATGTTGATTTGCATGGTCCAATGAAGCCACCTACAATATCTGGAGCTAAGTATTTCCTACTATTGGTTGATGAATATTCAAGGAAAATGAGGGTTTTTTTTATTGCACTAAGAGGCGCTCTATAGCCCAGTATGGGGGAAATCTTGTAACGTGATGTAACGTTACTAACATGTCGGCAAAAAATAATAGTGATAGTGAATATTATGGGAGAGATCTTGTAACGTGATGTAACGTTTGTAACATGTCGGCAAACAATAATAGTGATAGTGAATATGTCGGCCACAAAAACAATCTAATATGGGGGAGATGTTGTAATCTTCCTACCTAACAAAACAATAAAAAAGTAAAAATTTAATTATCCGTAAAAAAAATATGTGGGTCAAGAAAAAAACACAAAATTGAATTATCCGCAAAAAAATGTTGGCTTTGCACATGGTTATAAAGCCATGTGCAAGGCATTATAAACAACCCATGGTTTTATTGCACATGGTTTGGGAGGGCCTTGCAAATGGTTTTAAGACCATGTGCAAGGCCTCCTAAACAACCCACGATTGTACGAGGACCTTGCATATGGTTTTAAAACCATGTGTGGGGAAATGATGCAATGTTCGTTCTTAACAAAATAAAAAATATTATATGTCGGCCATAAATAATATTAAATATTAATAATAATAAAATTATATGTGGACCTTAAATAAAAATATGTGTCTTTTGGTTTGAATCAAATCAATGGATACCTAAGAAGAGGTTTGCACCTCGAGATATTTGATCCATCTCAGCGCTTGATAGAGCCTAGGATTTGGATCTACGTTGGTGAATAATAGGTCAAATTGTTGTTTAAAGTTTGTAACATGAAAAGCTTTAGTAGAGAAACAAACAAGTAAACAACTCAACGCTTTAGGATCTGATAATGGAGGTGAGTTTGTTTCAACTTAGTTCAAAGAATTTTGCAAAAGGGAAGGTATACATAGGCAGTATACCACTCCATACACTCCACAACAAAATGGAGTCATGGAAAGGAGGAATAGGATAGTTGTGGAGATGGCAAAGTGCATGGTGCACATCTAGAATGTACCATAGCCATAGTGGGAAAAAGTAGTGAATGGCGTGGTTTACATCCTTAACAAAACTCCTTGTAAAGATTTGTAGGATATCACTCTTGAGGATTCATGGTTAGGCAGAAAACCCTTTGTAAGAGATTTTTCATATTTTTAGTTGTATTGCCTTTGCAAATATTCCCAAGGAA
>LPNX010908030.1:0-15116 GCA_001517045.1 Pseudotsuga menziesii
TGCACAATGCAGTCTCAGCTTTGACCAAATTCTCAGAATTGAAACCTGATCATATGTTTGGATGCATATTGGATAGACAAGCATGCACGCGAACTTTCACGACGTTTCGAGCTATTTTGACCCCCTTAAGCCCAACCCTGTCGAAACCGCACGACGGAGCTCCCTTTTTGAACAGTTTCTTAGAATTTAAATTTGATCATAAATTTGGATGCCTATTTGATGAACAAGCATGCATGCAAACTTTTGAGACATTCCAAAATATTTTCACCCCCTTTAAGCCAAACCTTAGCAAAACCGCGCAACGGAGTTTCACGTTTAAGTAATTTCTCAAAAATAAAATTTAATCGTAGATTTATTGGCGCATTTGGTAGATAAGAGTGCATGCTAACTTTCATGGTGTTCGGAGCTATTTCGGTCATTATTCAAGGTTGGTCAGGTAAAAGACTAAGAGATGTTATTTTTTCAGCTTTCTTGTAAGTGAAATTTGAAAGAGAATTGAGGTACTCGTTTGAGAGATAACCATGCATGCAAACTTTCAAGGGATTTCGAGCTACTTTGGACCTTAAGCAAACTTGGTGAAACCAAGCCCTAAAAGGTTGCATTTGTTTCCAATTTCTCAAAGCCATTTTCCCCTCCTTTAAGCCAAACCTTAGCGAAATCGAACGACGAAGTTTCACTTTTGACCAAACTCTCGGAGTTGAAATTTGATCATAGATTTGGATGACCGTTTGATATAAAAACGTGCACGCCAACTTTTGCAATGGTCCGAGCTATTTGGACCCCTTCGAGCCCAACTATAGGGAAAATGAACGACAAAGTTTCACATCTGACTAATTTCTCAGAATTGAAATTTGATCATAGATTTGGATGCCCATTCGATAGGTAACTGTGCACTCCAACTTTCACAACGTTTGGAGCTATTTTCACTCCTTGTAACCCCAACCTTAGCGAAACCGCATGACGGAGTTTCACTCTTGATAAATTTCTTGATATTAAAATTTGATTATAGATTTAGATGTGCATTTGGAAGATAAGAGTGCAAGCCAAATTTCATGGTGTTCAGAGTTATTTTAGTCTCCTTTAAGCCAAACCCTAACAAAACCGCACGATGGAGTTTTGCTTTTGACCAACTTCTAAGAATTGAAACTTGATCAGAGATTTGGATGTCCATTAGATAAACAAGCATGCACGCCAACTTTCACAATGTTCCAATCTATTTTTACCACCGTTAAGCCCAACCCTAGCTAAAAGGCATGACGAAGTTTCACTTTTGAGAAGTTTCGTATAGTTGAAATTTGATCACAGATTTGAATGTGCATTTGATAGACAAGCGTGCACATGAAATTTTGAGACGTTCCAAAATATTTCACCCCCCTTAATCCCAACCTCAGCAAAACCATACAACAGAGTTTCACTTTTGACTAACTTCTTAGAATTAAAATTTGATCTTAGATTTATCTTAGAATTTGGTAGATAACAGTTCACACCAACTTTCACAATGTTCGCAGTTATTTTGGTCATTATATTCAAGGTTGGTCAAGCAAAGGTCTAAGAGATGCTACTTTTTTTATTTTCTTGTAAGTGAAATTTGCAAGAGAATTTGGGTGCCCATTTGAGAGATAACAATGCATATACACTTTCGAGGGATTTCGAGCTATTTTGGACCTTGGTCAAACTTGGTCAAACCAAGGCCTAAAATGTTGAACTTTTTTTCAATTTCTTAGAAATCAAATTTAAAAGTAGATTTAGATACCCATTTAATCATTGATTTGAATGCACATTTGGAAGATAAGAGTGCATGCCAACTTTCAAGATGTTGAGAGCTATTTTCGGCATCTTTAAGCGAAACCCTAACAACAAAACTGCAAGATGCAGTCTCAGCTTTGACCAAATTCTCAAAATTGAAACCTGATCATATGGTTTGGATGCATATTGGATAGACAAGCATGCACACCAAATTTTGCGGCGTTTCGAGCTATTTTGACCCCCTTTAAGCCCAACCCTGTCGAAACCACACGAAGGAGTTTCACTTTCGAGCAGTTTCTTAGAATTTAATTTCGATCATAAATTTGGATGCTCATTTGATGAACAAGTGTGCAAGAAAACTTTTGAGACATTCCAAAATATTTTCACCCCCTTTAAGCACAACCTTAGAAAAACTGCACAACGAAGTTTCACGTTTGACTAATTTCTCAAAATTAAAATTTAATCATAGATTTATCGACGCATTTCGTAGCAAAACCATACAACAGAGTTTCGGTTTTGACTAATTTCTCAGAATTAAAATTTGATCGTAGATTTATCTTAGCATTGGGTAGATAACAATGCACACCAACTTTCACGATGTTCGAAGTTATTTTGGTCATTATTCAAGGTTGGTCATGCAAAGGTCTAAGAGATGCTATTTTTTTGACATTCTCGTAAGTGAAATTTGAAAGAGAATTTAGGTACCCATTTGAGAGATAACCATGCATACACACTTTTAGGGGATTTCAAGCTATTTTGGACTTGGTCAAACCAAGGCCTAAATGGTCACACTTTTTTCCAATTTCTTAGAAATCAAATTTAAAAGTAGATTTAGATACCCATTTCAGAGGCACACATAAAAACGTGCAAGACGGAGTTTCACTTTGAACCAATTTCTTGGAATTAAAATTTAATCATAGATTTAAAATCACATTTGGAAAATAAGAGTGCATGCTAACTTTCACGATGTTGAAAGTTATTTTAGGCATCTTTAAGCCAAACCCTAATAAAACTGCACGATTTAGTCTCAGCTTTGACCAAATTCTCAGAATTGAAACCTGATCATATGTTTGGATGCATATTGGATAGACAAGCATGCACACCAACTTTCACGATGTTTCGAGCTATTTTGACCCCCTTTAAGCCCAACCCTGTTGAAACCGCACGACGAAGTTTCTTTTTCGAACAGTTTCTTAGAATTTAAATTTGATCATAAATTTGGATGCCTATTTGATGAACAAGCATGCATGCAAACTTTTGAGACATTCCAAAATATTTTCACCTCCTTTAAGCCAAACCTTAGCAAAACCGTGCAACGGAGTTTCACGTTTAAGTAATTTCTCAAAACTAAAATTTAATCATAGATTTATTGCCGCATTTGGTAGATAAGAGTGCATGCTAACTTTCATGGTGTTTGGAGCTATTTTGGTCATTATTCAAGGTTGGTCAGGTAAAAGACTAAGAGATTTTATTTTTTCAACTTTCTTGTAAGTGAAATTTGAAAGAGAATTGAGGTACTCGTTTGAGAGATAACCATGCATACAAACTTTCAAGGGAGTTCGAGCTAGTTTGGACCTTAAGCAAACTTGGTGAAACCAAGCCCTAAAAGGTTGCACTTGTTTCCAATTTCTCAAAGCCATTTTCCCCTCCTTTAAGCCAAACCTTAGTGAAATCGAACGACGAAGTTTCACTTTTGACCAAACTCTCGAAGTTGAAATTTGATCATAGATTTGGATGACCGTTTGATATAAAAACGTGCACGCCAACTTTTGCAATGGTCCGAGCTATTTGGAACCCTTCGAGCCCAACTCTAGCGAAAATGAACGACGAAGTTTCAGTTCTGACTAATTTCTCAGAATTGAAATTTGATCATAGATTTGGATGCCCGTTTGATAGGTAACTGTGCACTCCAACTTTCACAGCGTTTTGAGCTATTTTCACCCCTTGTAACCCCAACCTTAGCGAAACCACATGACGGAGTTTCACTCTTGACAAATTTCTTGATATTAAAATTTGATTATAGATTTAGATTTGCATTTGGAAGATAACAGTGCACGCCAACTTTCATGATGTTCAGAGTTATTTTCGTCTCCTTTAAGCCAAACCCTAACAAAACCGCATGATGGAGTTTTGCTTTTGACCAACTTCTAAGAATTGAAACTTGATCATAGATTTGGATGTCGATTAGATAAACAAGCATGCACGCCAACTTTCATAATGTTCCAATCTATTTTGACCACCGTTAAGCCCAACCCTAGCTAAAAGGCATGACGAAGTTTCACTTTTGAGCAGTTTCGTATAGTTGAAATTTGATCACAGATTTGAATGCCCATTTGATAGACAAGCGTGCACACGAAATTTTGAGACGTTCCAAAATATTTCACCACCCTTCATACCAACCTCAGCAAAACCATACAACAGAGTTTCACTTTTGACTAACTTGTTAGAATTAAAATTTGATCATAGGTTTATCTTAGAATTTGGTAGATAACAGTTCACACCAAATTTCACAATGTTCGCAGTTATTTTGGTCATTATATTTAAGGTTGGTCAAGCAAAGGTCTAAGAGATACTACTTTTTCGACTTTCTTGTAAGTGAAATTTGAAAGAGAATTTGGGTGCCCATTTTAGATATAACCATGCATACACACTTTCAAGGGATTTCGAGCTATTTTGGACCTTGGTCAAACTTGGTCAAACCAAGGCCTAAAATGTTGAACTTTTTTTTCAATTTCTTAGAAATCAAATTTAAAAGTAGATTTAGATACCCATTTAAGAGGCACACATAAAAAATGTGAACAACGGAGTTTCAATTTTAACCAATTTATTGGAATTAAAATTTAATCATTCATTTAAATGTCCATTTGGAAGATAAGAGTGCATGCCAACGTTCACGATGTTGAGAGCTATTTTCAGCATCTTTAAGCAAAACCCTAAAACAACTGCAAGATGCAGTCTCAGCTTTGAACAAATTCTCAGAATTGAAACCTGATCATAGGTTTGGATGCATATTGGATAGAGAAGCATGCACGCCAACTTTTGCGACGATTCGAGCTATTTTGACCCCCTTTAAGCCCAACCCTGTCAAAACCGCACGAAGGAGTTTCACTTTCGAGCAGTTTCTTAGAATTTAATTTTGATCATAACATTGGATGCTCATTTGATGAAAAAGTGTGCAAGCAAACATTTGAGACATTCCAAAATATTTTCACCCCCCTTAGGCACAACCTTAGAAAAACTGCACAACGAAGTTTCATGTTTGACTAATTTCTCAAAATTAAAATTTAATCCTAGATTTATCGGTGCATTTTGTAGCAAAACCATACAACAGAGTTTCAGTTTTGACTAATTTCTCAGAAATAAAATTTGATCGTAGATTCATCTTAGCATTGGGTAGATAACAATGCACACCAACTTTCACGATGTTCGAAGTTATTTTGGTCATTATTCAAGGTTGGTTAAGAAGAGGTCTAAGAGATGCTATTTTTTTGACTTTCTTGTAAGTGAAATTTGAAAGAGAATTTAGGTACCCATTTGAGAGATAACCATGCATACACACTTTTAGGGGATTTCGAGCTATTTTGGACCTTGGTCAAACCAAGGCCTAAAAGGTCACACTTTTTTCCAATTTCTTAGAAATCAAATTTAAAAGTAGATTTAGATACCCATTTAAGAGGCACACATAAAAACGTGCAAGACGGAGTTTCACTTTGACCAATTTCTTGGAATTAAAATTTAATCATAGATTTAAAAGCGCATTCAAAAAATAAGAGTGCATGCCAACTTTCACAATGTTGAGAGCTATTTTAGGCATCTTTAAGCCAAACCCTAACAAAACTGCACGATGCAGTCTCAGCTTTGACCAAATTCTCAGAATTGAAACCTGATCATATGATTGGATGCATATTGGATAGACAAGCATGCACGCCAACTTTCACGACGTTTCGAGCTATTTTGACTCCCTTTAAGCCCAACCCTGTCGAAACTGCACGACGGAGTTTCCTTTTCAAACAATTTCTTAGAATTTAAATTTGATTATAAATTTGGCTGCCCATTTGATGAACAAGCATGCATGCAAACTTTTGAGACATTCCAAAATATTTTCACCCCCTTTAAGCCAAACCTTAGCAAAACCGCGCAACGGAGTTTCACGTTTAAGTAATTTCTCAAAACTAAAATTTAATCGTAGATTTATTGGCGCATTTGGTAGATAAGAGTGCATGCTAACTTTCATCGTGTTCGGAGCTATTTCGGTCATTATTCAAGGTTGGTCAAGTAAAATACTAAGAGATGTTATTTTTTCATCTTTCTTGTAAGTGAAATTTGATAGAGAATTGAGGTACCCGTTTGAGAGATAACCATGCATACAAACTTTCAGGGGATTTCGAGCTACTTTGGACCTTAAGCAAACTTGGTGAAACCAAGCCCTAAAAGGTTGCATTTGTTTCAAATTTCTCAAAGCCATTTTCCCCTCCTTTAAGCCAAACCTTAGCGAAATCGAACGACGAAGTTTCACTTTTGACCAACCTCAGCAAAACCATACAACAGAGTTTCACTTTTGACTAACTTTTTAGAATTAAAATTTGATCATAGATTTATCTTAGAATTTGGTAGGTAACAGTTCACACCTACTTTCACAATGTTCACAGTTATTTTGGTCATTATATTCAAGGTTGGTCAAGCAAAGGTCTAAGAGATGCTACTTTTTCGACTTTCTTGTAAGTGAAATTTGAAAGAGAATTTGGGTGCCCATTTGAGAGATAACCATGCATACACACTTTCAAGGGATTTCGAGCTATTTTGGACCTTGGTCAAACTTGGTCAAACCAAGGCCTAAAATGTTGAACTTTTTTTCAATTTCTTAGAAATCAAATTTAAAAGTAGATTTAGATACCCATTTAAGAGGCACACATAAAAACGTGAACAACGGAGTTTCACTTTAAACCAATTTATTGGAATTAAAATTTAATCATTGATTTAAATGCGCATTTGGAAGATAAGAATGCATGCCAACTTTCACGATGTTGAGAACTATTTTCGGCATCTTTAAGCAAAACCCTAACAAAACTGCAGGATGCAGTCTCAGCTTTGACCAAATTCTCAGAATTGAAACCTGATCATAGGTTTGGATGCATATTGGATAGACAAGCATGCACGCCAACTTTTGCGATGTTTCGAGCTATTTTGACACCCTTTAAGCCCAACCCTGTCGAAACCGCACGAAGGAGTTTCACTTTCGATCAGTTTCTTAGAATTTAATTTTGATCATAAATTTGGATGCTCATTTGATGAACAAGTGTGCAAGCAAACTTTTGAGACATTCCAAAATATTTTCCCTTTAAGCACAATGAAGTTTCACGTTTGACTAATTTCTCAAAATTAAAATTTAATCCTAGATTTATCGGCGCATTTCGTAGCAAAACCATACAACTGAGTTTCGGTTTTGACTAATTTCCCAGAATTAAAATTTGATCGTAGATTTACCTTAGCATTGGGTAGATAACAATGCACACCAACTTTCACGATGTCCGAAGTTATTTTGGTCATTATTCAAGCTTGGTCAAGCAAAGGTCTAAGAGATGCTATTTTTTTGACTTTCTTGTAAGTGAAATTTGAAAGAGAATTTAGGTACCCATTTGAGAGATAACCATGCATACACTTTTAGGGGATTTCGAGCTATTTTGGACCTTGGTCAAACCAAGGCCTAAAAGGTCACACTTTTTTCCAATTTCTTAGAAATCAAATTTAAAAGTAGATTTAGATACCCATTTAAGAGGCACACATAAAAACGTGCAAGACGGAGTTTCACTTTGAACCAATTTCTTGGAATTAATATTTAATCATAGATTTAAAAGCACATTTGGACAATAAGAGTGCATGCCAACTTTCACGATGTTGAGAACTATTTTAGGCATCTTTAAGCCAAACCCTAACAAAACTGCACGATGTGGTCTCAGCTTTGACGAAAGTCTCAGAATTGAAACCTGATCATATGTTTGGATGCATATTGGATAGACAAGCATCCACGCCAACTTTCACGACGTTTCAAGCTATTTTGACCCCCTTTAAGCCCAACCCTGTCGAAACCGCACGACGGAGTTTCCTTTTCGAACAGTTTCTTAGAATTTAAATTTGATTATAAATTTGGATGCCCATTTGATGAACAAGCATGCATGCAAACTTTTGAGACATTCCAAAATATTTTCAACCCCTTTAAGCCAAACCTTAGCAAAACCGCGCAACGGAGTTTCACATTTAAGTAATTTCTCAAAACTAAAATTTAATAATAGATTTATTGGCGCATTTGGTAGATAAGTGTGCATGCAAACTTTCATGATGTTCGGAGCTATTTCGGTCATTATTCAAGGTTGGTCAAGTAAAAGACTAAGAGATGTTATTTTTTTAGCTTTATTGTAAGTGAAATTTGAAAGAGAATTGAGGTACCCATTTCAGAGATAACCATGCATACAAAATCTCAAGGGATTTCGAGCTAATTTGGACCTTAAGAAAACTTGGTGAAACCAAGCCCTAAAAGGTTGCATTTGTTTCCAATTTCTCAAAGCCATTTTGCCCTCCTTTAAGCCAAACCTTAGCGAAATCAAACGACGAAGTTTCACTTTTGGCCAAACTCTCGGAGTTGAAATTTGATCATAGATTTGGATGACCGTTTGATATAAAAACGTGCACGCCAACTTTTGCAATGGTCCGAGCTATTTGGACCCCTTCGATCCCAACTCTAGCGAAAATGAACGACGAAGTTTCACTTCTGACTAATTTCTCAGAATTGAAATTTGATCATAGATTTGGATGCCCGTTTGATAGGTAACTGTGCACTACAACTTTCACAACGTTTTGAGCTATTTTCGCCCCTTGTAACCCCAACCTTAGCGAAACCGCATGACGGAGTTTCACTCTTAACAAATTTCTTGATATTAAAATTTGAGTATAGATTTAGATGTGCATTTGGAAGATAAGAGTGGACGCCAACTTTCATGATGTTCAAAGTTATTTCTGTCTCCTTTAAGCCAAACCCTAACAAAACCGCACGATGGAGTTTTGCTTTTGACCAAATTCTAAGAATTGAAACTTGATCATAGATTTGGATGTCCATTAGATAAACAAGCATGCACGCCAACTTTCACAATGTTCCAATATATTTTGACCACCTCTAAGCCCAACCCTAGCCAAAAGGCATGACGAAGTTTCACTTTTGAGCAGTTTCGTATAGTTGAAGTTTGATCATAGATTTGAATGCCCATTTGATAGACAAGCGTGCACATGAAATTTTTAGACGTTCCAAAATATTTCACCTCCGTTAATCCCAACCTCAGCAAAACCATACAACAGAGTTTCACTTTTGACTAAATTCTTAAAATTAAAATTTGATCATAGATTTATCTTAGAATTTGGTAGATAACAGTTCACACCAACTTTCACAATGTTCACAGTTATTTTGGTCATTATATTCAAGGTTGGTCAAGCAAAGGTCTAAGCGATGCTACTTTTTCGACTTTCTTATAAGTGAAATTTGAAAGAGAATTTGGGTGCCCATTTGAGAGATAACCATGCATACACACTTTCAAGGGATTTCGAGCTATTTTGGACCTTGGTCAAACTTGGTCAAACCAAGGCCTAAAATGTTGAACATTTTTTCAATTTCTTAGAAATCAAATTTAAAAGTAGATTTAGATACCCATTTAAGAGGCACACATAAAAACGTGAACAACAGAGTTTCACTTTAAACCAATTTATTGGAATTAAAATTTAATCATTGATTTAAATGCGCATTTGGAAGATAAGAGTGCATGCCATCTTTCACGATGTTGAGAGCTATTTTCGGCATCTTTAAGCAAAACCCTAACAAAACTGCAAGATGCAGTCTCAGCTTTGACCAAATTCTCAGAATTGAGATTTGATCATAGGTTTGGATGCATATTGGATAGACAAGCATGGATACCAACTTTTGCGACGTTTCGAGCTATTTTGACCCTTTTTAAGCCCAACCCTGTCGAAACCGCACGAAGGAGTTTCACTTTCGAGCAGTTTCTTAGAATTTAATTTTGATCATAAATTTGGATGCTCATTTGATGAACAAGTGTGCAAGAAAACTTTTGAGACATTCCAAAATATTTTCACCCCCTTTAAGCACAACCTTAGAAAAGCTGCACAACGAAGTTTCACGTTTGACTAATTTCTCAAAATTAAAATTTAATCCTAGATTTATCTTAGCATTGGGTAGATAACAATGCACACCAACTTTCACGATGTTCGAAGTTATTTTGGTCATTATTCAAGGTTGGTCAAGCAAAGGTCTAAGAGATGCTATTTTTTTTACTTTCTTGTAAGCGAAATTTGAAAGAGAATTTAGGTACCCATTTGAGAGACAACCATGGATACACAATTTTAGGGGATTTCGAGCTATTTTGGACCTTGGTCAAACCAAGGCCTAAAAGGTCACACTTTTTTCCAATTTCTTAGAAATCAAATTTAAAAGTAGATTTAGATACCCATTTAAGAGGCACACATAAAAACGTTCAGACGGAGTTTCACTTTGAACCAATTTCTTGGAATTAAAATTTAATCATAGATTTAAAAGCGCATTTGGAAAATAAGAGTGCATGCCAACTTTCACGATGTTGAGAGCTATTTTAGGCATCTTTAAGGCAAACCCTAACAAAACTGCATGATCTAGTCTCAGCTTTGACCAAATTCTCAAAATTGAAACCTGATCATATGTTTGGATGCATATTGGATAGACAAGCATGCACGCCAACTTTCACGACGTTTCGAGCTATTTTGACCCCCTTTAAGCCCAACCCTGTCGAAACCGCACGACGGAGTTTTTTTTTCAAACAGTTTCTTAGAATTTAAATTTGATCATAAATTTGGATGCCCATTTGATGAAAAATCATGCATGCAAACTTTTGAGACATTCCAAAATATTTTCACCCCCTTTAAGGCAAACCTTAGCAAAACCGCGCAACGGAGTTTCACGTTTAAGTAATTTCTCAAAACTAAAATTTAATCGTAGATTTATTGGTGCATTTGGTTGATAAGAGTGCATGCTAACTTTCATGGTGTTCGGAGCTATTTTGGTCATTATTCAAGGTTGGTCAAGTAAAAGACTAAGAGATGTTATTTTTTCAGCTTTCTTGTAAGTGAAATTTGAAAGAGAATTGAGGTACCCGTTTGAGAGATAACCATGCATACAAACTTTCAAGGGATTTCGAGCTATTTTGGACCTTAAGCAAACTTGGTGAAACCAAGCCCTAAAAGGTTGCATTTGTTTCCAATTTCTCAAAGCCATTTTCCCCTCCTTTAAGCCAAACCTTAGCGAAATCGAATGACGAAGTTTCACTTTTGACCAAACTCTCGGTGTTGAAATTTGATCATAGATTTGGATGACCGTTTGATATAAAAACGTGCACGTCAAATTTTGCAATGGTCCGAGCTATTTGGACCCCTTCAAGCCCAACTCTAGCGAAAATGAACGACGAAGTTTCACTTCTGACTAATTTCTCAGAATTGAAATTTGATCATAGATTTTGATGCCCGTTTGATAGGTAACTGGGCACTCCAAATTTCACAACGTTTTGAGCTATTTTCACCCCTTGTAACCCCAACCTTAGCAAAACCGCATGATGGAGTTTCACTCTTGACAAATTTCTTGATATTAAAATTTGATTATAGATTTAGATGTGCATTTGGAAGATAAGAGTGCACGCCACACTAGTACAAAAGCGTGGATTTTTCCACGGAGGTTTTCCATGTTTCTTACTTTTTGGTGTTAAATCCGATGTAATAGGAACGAGGCATCACTATATCCATGCCTAGCAGTCACTGTATCCATGTCTAGACTCTTAGACGTCACTGTATCCACGCCTAACCGTCGCTGTATCCACGCCTGGACTCTTGGACGTCGCTGTATCCACGCCTGACTGTCTCTATAGCGACGACACCGTCTTTGTTAACTTTTTATATATGTGTCTACCATAAAGGCTATCGTTTTGTCTAACCTTGTTCCAATCTTTGAATCCCTTCTAAAAACAATTCGAAGTCAGTGCCCATTCTTCTGTTGCATCATGTTCCATTGATTGAACATCTCCAAGTGTGGTTATAATATTAGAGTGTTCTCTATGCAACTCTTAATGTATTTAGGTTTAGTTTCATTTAGAAAGAGCCACTTTATTTTACGAACACTCTCATGAGGTGCCACCCTACAATGATTCATTGTCAATATGGGATTCTATGGGACCACCTTAAATGGATTAATAGAGAATACCTTAGATTCCATCAATCCAAAAACAAAGTATTCAATATGGTGGATCTTGAAATGCAACAAAACCATAAGTTTCATACCCCTGTCAAACTTCATTACACTTATTTAGATTTGCTTGAGGTCGAACTCAGCCCATAGACTACTAGTCCTGCAAAGATGAAATGAGCAAAAAATTTAGAAAATATGAGGATCACATTAAGAAAATGTTGACTAACGAAAACTAGTACAATTTGGATCCATTGTGCATCAAATTAGTGACATTTCCAAATCCAACCAAGTACAGAAGAATGGCATTTAAATCTCTAATGCTCATAATCATGGGGAAGACAAGAGGGGCTAGGAAAAAACTTTAAATTAACTTTTAGAGGTGGATTTGAACAATAGACTTTGGAAAATACTGCTACAATTCCAAGAATCTCTATGTTTTTATGTTTAAGAAAGTAGATGCCATTGTGCACAAAATTTTGTTTCTAAAACTATGAACTGCAAATATTTCAAATATAATATAGACAAAATATTAACCTGATATACAAAGTGATGAAACAAAACATGAGTTCCTACTACACCAAATTTAGGAAAATATCAAGCTTTCCTTGGTCATCAAAATGTTGAGTGTAGCCTACCATACATCAGAAAATGTATACTCTTATATCTCCAACATCTAATCAAATAGATATTACCATTAAATCAACTTCCAAAAGACACCAAATAAGGAAGGTCATTCAAACAAACAAAAAAGAGCCAAAAGTCACATAGGGCGCGGAACCTACAAATGCCATACCGGC
Source organism: Pseudotsuga menziesii (assembly GCA_001517045.1). Taxonomy (NCBI): domain Eukaryota; kingdom Viridiplantae; phylum Streptophyta; class Pinopsida; order Pinales; family Pinaceae; genus Pseudotsuga; species Pseudotsuga menziesii. The sequence goes on from LPNX010908030.1 coordinate 12,811, forward strand.
CAAGGATTCACCTTTTAGCATAATACCATGAGAAGGATGTCTGTTTGTCCTTCCTAATGGAAACACAAATCACACAGCTCAACTCACTACATATCCAGGGTCGTATAGATCCATAGCTTTCCCCACACATATTGATATTGTATGCACAGTTTGCTCAAATTAACCACAGTACTGGATTTCAAGCGAATTGCAATTTCCAGGATAGAATGTCTTTTGTTGATTTTGGGTGTACCACTGCCTGTGATAAATTTTTGTTCACCCACTCATGAGTTTGTGGGCATTAAACCTCCAGATCTGATGGTGCAGGCAAGGAGGGCAAATAGCACCCGGTGATTAGCGTTTTCGTAAGGAAATTATGTCTATGAAGAAGGGATGGAGGAAATTTGGAGTTGCAGTTGTGGGTTTGGTGCTGCTATCCATGCTCGTTCCATTGGTATGGGGAATCTGTATTTGGAGTACTTTGGCTGGGGCTGGGGCACTTACAGGTTTTTATGAAGCCCATTTGTGGAATTTGTGGTGGGTGTTTTTCATTTTATTCAACCATTTTGTCTCTCTGCTGTATACTCCTATAATGGGCATTTGGTGTATACCTAGATCCTTAGTATTGTGGGTGATTTGGGGTTGGTATTTGCATTAGATCTTATTGAACAGCAGGTAGTGTGAGGCATATTTCAAAATTTCATAAGTTTGTAGTTTCATGGTTCTGATCTATCCTTCTGCATTGCTATTTTCAGCGACTTAGGCTAAATGTGGGGTTTGAGGGCAGATACAGTTTTAAAGCAGTTGGATGTGGGGTGGTTGGATGTGGCACATTAGGTGTGAAAGCTTAGAGATCACAGGATTAGGTGTTCAAATCAGTGAGGCCATAATCCTTGATGTTTGGATAGTGAAATGAAATACATCATCCTCGGAAGACCGAAACGGGATCTTAGACTATTTTGTCAGAGCTTAGGCTCAGATAGGAGTGGGATGGAATTCCTGCTGGTTGCATTGAAGGATTTCATCAATACTTTTGTGGTTCTTTTAATTATATTTCCAATAATGTCAAATGCAGCTTCTTGTGGAACATGTGGACTGAGCAATTTTACAGTTTTATAGTGGTCTGTCTGAACTCCTAAAAGTTGTCCTTCGTTAAAGCTTCTAAAATTATTGAGTAGAACTGAACCAGAGAGAAAGTAGAAACCTCCAATTTGATGCCTCTTGTTTCGTTCCCATATTGGTGTGCAACCTTGTGTCATTTGCTAACCATAGATCTTTGTTGTGAGTATGATTGAGGATCAGTATATTTTATGAAAGCATAGAGTAGTACACTGCAAAACGGGTAGTGAGAATGCTTTATTGACGTCTTCACTAGCATACGGGATGCCCTTTGTTATGAGGAACTTGCATGTGATGAGTACTTTTGAGCAGCCTGGTCAAAAGTGAAACTTCGTCGTTTGATTTCACTAAGGTTTGGCTTAAAGGAGGGGAAGATGGCTTTGAGAAATTGGAAACAAATGCAACCTTTTAGGGCTTGGTTTCACCAAGTTTGCTTAAGGTCCAAAATAGCTCGAAATCCCTTGAAAGTTTGTATACATGGTTATCTCTCAAAGGGGTACCTCAATTCTCTTTCAAATTTCACTTACAAGAAAGCTGAAAAAATAACATCTCTTAGTCTTTTACTTGACCAACCTTGAATAATGACCAAAATAGCTTCGAACACCATGAAAGTTAGCATGCACTCTTATCTACCAAATGCGCCAATAAATCTACGATTAAATTTTAGCTTTGAGAAATTACTTAAACGTGAAACTCCGTTGCGCGGTTTTGGTAAGGTTTGGCTTAAAGGGGGTGAAAATATTTCGGAATGTCTCAAAAGTTTGCATGCATGCTTGTTCATCAAATGGGCATCCAAATTTATGATCAAATTTAAATTCTAAGAAACTGTTCGAAAAGGAAACTCTGTCGTGCGGTTTCGACAGGATTGGGCTTAAAGGGGGTCAAAATAGCTCGAAACGTCGTGAAAGTTGGTGTGCATGCCTTGTCTATCCAATATGCATCCAATCATATGATCAGGTTTCAATTCTGAGAATTTTGTCAAAGCTGAGACTGCATCATGCAACTTTGTTAGGGTTTGGCTTAAAGATGCCTAAAATAGCTCTCAACATCATGAAAGTTGGCATGCACTCTTATTTTCCAAATGCGCTTTTAAATCTATGATTAAAAGCGCATTTGGAAAATAAGAGTGCATGCCAACTTTCATGATGTTGAGAGCTATTTTTGCCATCTTTAAGCCAAACCCTAACAAAACTGCATGATGCAGTCTC
>LPNX010908044.1:4540-17093 GCA_001517045.1 Pseudotsuga menziesii
ATGAAAAAGCATAGAATGTAGTCCACCCCACATCTCAAATATAAAATTCATTCAATGTAATTATATTTAATGTTTTAGATAACATTAATAATATATATTAAATTTAGAAATTTTAATCAAAAAAAAATCTTTTGTTTATTTTTTAAGTTTAAAATTAAAATCATTCATAAAAAATTATCTCACACAAATTAAAAAAAAACTAGAATATTAATTTTTTAAAATCTTATATTTAATGTAAAAATATTATTCAACCATTCATAATATTAATTTTTAAAATATTAAATTTAACATATTTTTTTTTAAAATATTAAATTTAATATATAAATATATTACAACACTTCAAAAAAACGTTTTTACATAGTATTGATAATTTTCCCATTAAATTATTGGTCCATATATGCTTGTTGATTTGTGTATTGAAACACAAGTGGGAGATGCGAATGCGATGGATGTACACAGTCACACATTGTAAATAAGATTAGTGAATATTTTTTTCCAAGAAGAAAAAAGCCTGTCCTTGTTATTCTTATTAAGAATCAAAGGGCATCAATCCTGCCATCCCAGATTGGGTTACATTTCAGAAGTATACAAATCATATTTAAGTTAATCTCCTCGAGACGTTTCCAAGGGGAAAGGCAATACAAATGTGTAAAGGCTCCCATTAGAAGAACTGTCTCATCATCTATGGAGTCAGTCATTCCTCCTCATCTACCGAGAACCAAAGGGATAAGATATGCAATCTAAAAGAGGCCTCTTAATGAGCAGCATGTCAACAATCATAAGAGGAGTAAGCTCCCCTATCCATGCTCAAAAGAGCTTAAAAAAATCATGTGAGACCAGATGGTCCTCCATAAATTCAGAGAAACAACCATTACCCTGTGAAAAAGTGAGAGCAGTTTTAGAGAGACGATCAGCAATCCGATTGTGTTCTTGGTAGATGTGAGTGAATGACAGATCCGAAAAGCTAGTAACCAGCATTTGTGTTGCTCGGCACCAGTGAAAGAGATCTGGTGGGGAGAGAGTAGTCGATCCCTTTTCCCAGTTAATGATGACCTGTGAGTCACCGAATATGTGGGATAAGGGGATCCCCATCATATGGGAAGATAGCAGAAGTTCCCATAGGCCAAGAAGTTCTTCTTTTGTATTGGTTCCATATCCAACCCCCAACGCGAACTCGAAATGATGAGAATCATTCAAATATAAGCTGTACCCAACACTAGCTGTCTTGTTGGTTGAAGCACCATCAAAAAAACCACATGGGAAATACATACAGGGAGGATTCCCTATATTCCTGTATTTTTTAACTTTGACAGGAAGAGAAGAATAGGTCTGAACATGGTTTGAAATTTGTTGTACTATGCTATGAACATTCCTTTTCTTTCCTTTGAAGATGGAAAGATTACGGTCTTTCCATATGATCCACATCATATGGAATGGAATAGATCGTAGAGACGGTTTCTTTGAGAATTTACCTGCCCACTTCCAAACAAATGAGGAAGGAGAATCCGCATGAGAAGTATAAGGGAGCTAGAACTGTTCACATAGGAGACCAAGTACTATTTTCCAAACTGTGCAATGAGAGTAAATGTGTGCAACTGTCTTGTCATTAGAATAGCACAGTACACAAATGCATGGGCCTGACCGACCCCTTTTCTAGAGATTATCCCAGGTGAGGATTTTATTCCTGAAGACCAACCATATGAAATAGGCTATTTTGCATGGGAGAGTACTGTTCCATAATAAAGTGTCAGTGCTATGACCAAGTGGTGGAGATTAAGATTTGACAATACAATCATATGCATGTTTAGTAGAAATGGAGCCTTCAATTTTGTTGTAGTCCCATACAAGTGTGTCGGCTTGTGTAGTGAGATGAATACCACCCATAGCCAAACCTGCAGTATAAGAATCCAATGCTTCTTTCCAGACCCCATCAATACCCAATTCATCAGTTGTATACCAATAGCTCTAAGAGTCAGGTAAAATGTTGTGAGCCTGTGAAAGAGTACATATGTCCAAGTCCTTCGGGTATGATCTCAACTCCTCAGGAAGGATGAAGGAGGAGTGAGCACTAATAATCGAGTCAACACCGATCAAAATATCACTGCCATTACCCACTTGCCAATCCAGGTGATGGCCCAACCAATGTAGGGTCTATAAAAATCCTCTCCAAATAATGGAGACCCTCCAAGTGCAAAATTTCTTTTCTCTAAGCGAAGCCACCACCGATTTATTTTTCATGTATTTTGTAGAGAGGACACTATGCCAAAGTCCATCCTTCATCATCACCATCTAAATATTTTTTAGACAAAGAGATATGCTAAACCAATGCAAATTTTTTATCCCCCAACCTTCGTGTTCCTTTGGCCATGAGAGACATTGCCAGCTGACAAGATGAAATATTCGATTGTTCTCCAAAGAACCCCATAAGTAGGTAAACATGATGCTCCTGAGTTTATGCAATATGGATGTTGGAATAGGAGCTAAACCTAGCCAGTGCACCGGAATGTTGGAGAGCACATATTGAACAAGAATCAATCTACCCCCAAGGGATAGAAGCTAATGGGTCCAATTGCAAATTCTCTTTTCAAATTTCTGAACCAACCATAACCAATCGTAGGCCCTATATCTGAGAGGCTTAAGGTAGAACCCCAGGTACTTAAACCCAGTTTGAACCGGCTCCATCTTATAAGGTAGTACTCTGGCTATGTCCATAAGAGAAGCATCATCAATATTATTGTGAAGGAAACATGATTTTTCCAGACTGGTCCTCATTCCAAAAGCCTTACAGAAGGTCTCCAATATAACATTAAAAGCAGCCCATTCCCGAAGAGTGCTGGTGCCCATAAGAATCCCACCATCCACAAATAGGAGGTGGGTAGGCACAAGGGAGGATGAGATCTGAATGCCTCTAATAAGACCATTTTTTCTGGCATCTGAGATGAGCAGGATGCGACCCTCTATTACAAGGATGAAGAGGAGAGGAGATAAGGGGCATCCTTGTTGGATACCACATGAAGCAGGAAAAAAATTTGAGGGGGTCCCATTAATCAGGACAGTAAAATTTGCAGTGGAAAGACATCCCATAATCCAATTGACAGTGAGAAGTGGAACACCAATTTGAATCAATATGAATCAGATGAAGGTCCAATTTACACGATCGAAAGCTTTGATGAGATCAAGTTTAAGAATGAAGGCACAGATATTTTTTGTTCTAATAGAGTGGAGTATCTCTTGGACAATGCCTATAGGCTTAGTGATCTGTCTATTTTTCAAGAAGCCAAATTGTTCTTGAGAGATACCTGTGTCCAAATAGGGCTTGATCCTGACTGCAATGACCTTTGCTATCAGCTTATACAGAAGGTTACATAAAGAGATTGGCCTGTAATTAGCAAAGGTCTGAGGCTTATCCAATTTAGGGATGAGAGCAAGGAAGGTCAAGTTCAGGGAGGAAGGGATATAGCCCATTACCCTAGTTGAGTCCACAGCTGACAATAAGTCTTGACCGAAAAGATCAAAGAAGTGCAGATAGAACTCCATAGGCCATCCATTAGGGCTGGGGCTACAATCTTTTTTAAAATATTTTAGGGCAAATTCAATCTCCCAAAGAGTTACTGGGCTGGTAAGGTTCGTTGCTTGCTTATTTGAAATCATCTTAGGAAAAAGCATGACTACCTTGAGTTGATGAACCAAATAAGTATCATCATCGTCCTTATATATACAAGCAAAATGTGACTTACCCAGATCTTTTAGAGCAACCTCATCCTCATAACAAGTACATTCAGCATCGACCAGCAACCATATCGCATTTGATTACGAAGGATGTGTGAATGTACATAATCATAAGTATTTTTTTATATAATTTTTTTTTTAAAGTGATGATGGTAGAAGATAATTATGTTGATATATGTTTTTATTTGAGATTTGGGGTGGAGTATGATCTATGTTTTTTCATGTATGGACAAGGATGAGACAAGTGTATTATCAAGATTGATTATATGGCATCTGTTCAAAATTAGAAATAAAAAGGAATATAAATAACTCGTAGCTAGCTAATAAATGGATAAAAAATAGTTCATGGAAGATAACTAGAAGAATGTGAGATAAAAATAAAAAAGAATATATTTAAAATAACTGATAGTTGAAGAATTTTAGTGATAACATGGAGCTAGGCATGAATAACTCATAGTTGAATACATTTAACTAGAAGAATAGGAGGAACAAAAAAATATTTCCAAAGTGTTTTCCATTTCATAACTATCTCTCAACCATTTGATGCCTATCAACATAATCCAGCCACATCCACATAGTTTGTGATTGGATTACGTTGATAAGCATCAAATGGTTGAGAGATAGTTATGGAATGGAAAATATTTTTGTATTCCTCATATTCTTTTAATTAAACTATTCAACTTTGAGTTATCCATGATTAGCTAGATGTTATCACCGACAATCTTCTTGTTATCCATTTATCATGTATCGGTTATTTTTTATATTCTTTTTCTTTTCTATCTCACATTCTTCTAATTATCTTCCATTAATTGTTGGTTAAATATTCATCAATTATGAGTTATCCCTACATTGCTACCAGTTATCTATTTGTGAGTTAAATATCAGTTATTTTTTATAATTGTTTATTTTGAATTTTGAACGACTGTCACGAAATCAATCTCGACGGTACAGTTGTCTCATCCTTGTCCGTATATGAAAAAGAATAGGTCGTAGTCCACCCCAAATCTCAAATAAAAAGGTCTATCGACATAATTAGATTTTTTTATGTTAATAGACATTTATATCTTAGAAATTTGGGGTGAAATATAATTTGTGCAATTCTAGGATTGTATGAGGATGAGACAAGTGTCTTGTCCACATTGATTCTATTGTAATCCTTAAATGATGAATGAATAATTACATCGATGGACGTTTTTATTTGAGATTAGGGGTGGACTATGGCCTATGCTTTTTCATCTATGAACGAGGATAAGACACATGTACTGTCGATATTGATTCTATGGTAGTCGTTCAAAATTTGAAATAAATAAATTATAGAAAAGGAATATAAAGAATATTAATTTAAAGTATTCATTTTTTTATATAGAAATTTTTAAAAGGTGATGATGGTAGAAGATAATTATGTTGATAGACGTTTTTATTTGAGATTTGGGGTGACTATGATTTATGTTTTTTCATTTATGGACGAGGATGAGACAAGTGTACTATCGAGATTGATTATATGGCAACCATTCAAAATTAAAATAAAAATGAATATAAAAAATAATTGGTAGCTAGCTAATGAATGGATAACTAATAGTTCATGGAAAATGATTAGAAGAATGTGAGATAAAAATAAAAAAAGAATATATTTAAAATAACTGATAGTTGAAGAATGTCAGTGATAACATGCAGCTAGGCATGGATAAGTCACAGTTGAACCCATTTAACTAGAAGAATACAAGGAATAAAAAAATATTTCCATAGTGTTTTTCATTCCATAACTATATCTCAACCATTTGATGTCTATCGACATAATCCAACCACAAACTATGTGGATGTGTTAGTTTAAAATTAGCACAAACTATGTGGATGTGGTAGTGTTAAAACTAGCACATTCACATAGTTTGTTGCTGGATTACGCCGATAGGCACCAAATGGTTGAGAGATAGTTATGGAATGGAAAATATTTTTGTATTCCTCATAATCTTCTGGTTAAACTGTTCAACTCTGAGTTATCCATGATTAGCTACATGTTATCACCGAGAATCTTCTTGTTATCCATTTATCAAGTATTAGTTATTTTTTATATTCTTTTTCTTTTCTATCTCACATTCTTCTAGTTATCTGCCATGAATTATTGGTTATCCATTCATCAATTATGAGTTATCCCTGCATTGCTACTAGTTATCTATTCATGAGTTAGATATCAATATTTTTTATATTCATTTTTTATAATTATTTATTTTGAATTTTGAACGACTGTCATGAATCAATCTCGACGGCACACTTGTCTCATCCTTGTTCGCACATGAAAAAGCATAGGTCGTAGTCCACCCAAATCTCAAATAATAAGGTCTATCGACGTAATTAGATTTTTTATGTTAATAGACATTTATATCTTAGAAATAGGGGGTGGAATATAATTTGTGCAATTCTAGGATTGTATGAGGATGAGACAAGTGTCTTGTCCAGATTGATTCTATTGTAGTCCTTAAATGATGAATGAATAATTACGTTGATAGACGTTTTTATTTGAGATTAGCAGCGGACTATGGCCTATGCTTTTTCATGTGCGAACAAGGATGAGACAAGTGTCTTGTCCAGATTGATTCTATTGTAGTCCTTAAATGATGAATGAATAATTACGTTGATAGACGTTTTTATTTGAGATTAGCAGTGGACTATGGCCTATGATTTTTCATCTACGGATGAGGATAGGACAAGTGTACTGCCGATATTCTTTCTATGGTAGTCGTTCAAAATTCGAAATAAATAAATTATAAAAAAGGAATATAAAAAATAATTGGTAGTTATCTGATAAATGGATAACTGGTAGCAATGCATGGATAAATCATAGTTGATGAATGAATAACCAATAGTTCATGGCAGATAACTAGAAGAATGTGAGATAAACATAAAAAGAATATTAAAAATAATTGATAGTTGATAAATGGATAGCATGAAGAATGTCGGTGATAACATGTAACAAGGCATCAATAACTCATATTTGAACCCGTTTAAATCAAAGAATACGAGGAGTAAAAAAATATTTCTAAATTATCTTCCATTCCAAAACTATCTCTCAACCATTTGATCCCTATTGACCTGATACGGCCACAAACTGTGTGGGTGTGCTAGTTGGATAACTCGTAACTTATGAATGGATAACCAACCATTCATGGTAGATAAATAGAAAAATATCAGAGATATTTGTGGTACTTAAGTTGGTCTAATGGCATTCACCAACCACAAATTAAGTGGTCATGCTAGTAATTGTTATGAGTTATAAAAACATTTAGAGATAGGAATAGAAAGGTGTGAGTTGTGTTTAAGTCCAGTTCTCAAAGTGAAAGTGCTTTTGACATTTAAAATTTGAATAACAAGGGGTAACAATTTCTTTTTTTTTCATATCAATTTTTTTTGGTTTATTAATAAAAATTGTTTTATGTTTATATCAACTATAATATAGTATGATCTAATTAAGTCGATAGGGGTTTATATCGTAGAATGTTTGGGTGGAATCTCATCTATGTTTTTAGAGGATAGCACAATGATGAGATAAATGTATTGTATAGGGGTAGCCGATGCATGGATAAACCGTAACTCATTAATGGATAACTATTTGTTCATAGTAGATAACTAGAAAACTGTGAGAGAGAAAAAACAAAATATAAAATTTAATAAATAATGAGTGATAAATGAATAACTCATAGTTAATAAATTTAGTAATATTTTAATGTAAATTTATATATTTTAACCTTTGTTTAACATCAAGTCATATCCACAAAACTAAGTTGTTATATTCTTTTAACCTTCACCAACCACTTTACTTGTAGCTATGCTAGTCCATAATAAACACAAATTTAAGAAACTAGCAGCCCAAAGAAATATTTATATCTTCTTCTTTTCTCCTCTATATGTGAGAGAATCATGGAAACTCAATGTGGCTCCAATATGCATCATATCCTATAGGTTCTTGGAATGGAGAATTTCAAGCATTCTAATGGCCATGGAATCCCAAGGTCCATATGAATGAAAATAAGAAACGAACCATATTCTATTGCTTGATAAGTTTTAGTATTAACAGACGCAGATAGTGAAATCCAACCATAGTAATTGGAATGTTCAAAATCATGAAGCTTCTGAAACAACATCCATGATGCAGGGATGACATAGATGACCTTTTAAAACTACAACCGTCAACACATTATCAGATTTAAATTCCCCGAAAGATGGAAAGTATTATAAAAGTTTTAGATTTTATTTTTAATTTATATTTCATTTTTCATTGAATATTACTACATATTTTGTATGGAATTAAATACTACAAAAAGTAGTTTTGTGTTACTGGAATTGCACAATACATTCAAACCTCCCATACTATTTTAGTAGATTCAATGACATTAATCCTTACAAATCTGGGTACATCTACTCCACTTCTTATCAGCAAAAGCATTTCATTATCTCTCTTCTTAATGTATAGTCACAAGCATGGTATGCGAATTTTCTTTTAGATAACACAATATCGTGTGTTACCACTTAAAACCAAAGAAATCAACCCAGGATAAGCCTAAGCCTAAGCCTAAGACTAGGCCTCCGAAATGAGATTTGACAAACTTAAGATTGGAAGCGCACTTTATGGTCTGAAATTCCTCATTCCCATGATTAAACGAACGTCTTGGGAAAAACAAGGATGGAGTGAGAAAGAGTTACTACGATTATTCTGAATTACTATGTGTTAAGAAATTTTCTTTTTCTTTTTGCTTTTGGGGCTGCAACAAAATGCTTTCGAAACCCCATTTTTTACTTCGACTAGTTAACTTAATACTGAAATTTATAGCGACCATATTTTACTGTGATGAAGATTTATTGCAACTTTGCCGTCACTAACTTTTACTATTATAGAGTTTTAATTACTATGTTGGGCAAGTCTACCACAGACTTGTGTACAACAGATTTTACTTTTGGTGGATAGATGTTTTGATGGACTTTTGACTAGACACATTTTTTTACCTTAAGAGAGACCAAGTTGACTGTCTTTTAGTCTAACTTAACTCAAACTTTTACAAAGTGAAATATTTGTGGATTCTTTGTGTCTCTCACTATAAGTTAAATGCAGACAACATTTACTCAACTTATTTTGGAGAAGATTGTTGGGCCCACTATATGCCAGTTACTTAAAACTTAATATGCAGAGTGCTAAACAAAAATTATCAACCCAAAGAAGTCTTTTATTTCAAAGCTATCATGCAAGATATATGTAAGCACAATTTCTACCTGACAATGTTATCTATTGGTATGAAATCAAAACTCATCATAAACTAGATCACACCGTCTTGAAAAGAAAACAAACCCTAATCCTCTTCGTAAATCCAAATTGTAAATCTAACACACTTCAAACAAAATCTATTCTTATGAAACAAGATCTAATTGCATGAATCTAAAATAAGTGCTATGTTGGCCGACGATCTATCATAATGAATTAATAGGAGAATACTATGATAAATCTAATGAATAAAACATGAACTCAATAATAAAACAACTATGATAAATCTAATGAATGAAAGCATGAACTAAATAATAAGCAACTATAAACAATAACACACCTACAATCAACACTACCAGCATCTGCTCAGGGAAGAGGGCCCTTCCTCCACTGAAGAGAGCTAGATCTCCACAATGAAAGTCTACAACTCTAGAATTAGGAAACTGCGAGCATGTATTATCAGAATGGAATGACTACAATAGATCTGTATCAAATCCTACATCATAACATTGTTTTCTCTCCTCCCTTCTCAATGAGATTGATTACATATTTATACATAAAATTATCTCATGGAAATGAGGAACTGAACCCCCAACTTGTGATCTGTAACAGCTGAAACATGGCCGTAACTGCTAACAACTTTGGAACCGGCCGCAACAGTAAATCTAGAAAATACCCTTTCGAAGAACCACATATATATCCCAAATCTTGGCTTTGTTTGGAAATTTCTTTGTGATTCAGGTAAACGAGGCTGTTACGCACAAAACCCATGTCTCGGATTTTCTAGATTGGTTTTGATCTACTCGCAAATAGAGATATGAATCAAGGTGTTCTTATCTAGCATGCATTTTCGGTTAAGGCTGTAACAGCTAGCTGTTAGTGTCCTGTACGTGACAAATCACTCCACAACCCATCATTAGTAAAATTATACATAATAGTCTTCAATCAATCAAAGATAAAGGGAAATAATCATTATTAACCACGTAAAACATCAATGGAAGTAGTATGCTGTTTTACACACATTTACAACAAATGGATGGAAAATGAAATGATAAATGGGCAATAATGGGAAGAAAATGGAAGAAATATATGCCAATAAATGATGAAAAAATGCACAATTCCAGGGCCCAACATCTCCCCCAAACTGAACTTGTTGCATGTCCTCATGCACCACAATACCTCTGTAACATCCAACTAGAAGAACCCATTCACTTGTTCCTTCATTTTACCATTCGCATAGTTGTAGCCAAAAGAAATGGAGAGTTTAACAGAAATTGGCATAGTCACAGCCGCTTAGCGGAGGATTTAGCAGAAAATTTGGCGGAGTCGCAGCTCCTTAGTAGAGGATTTAGTAGAAATTTGGTGGAGTCACGGCTTATTTTTAGCGGAGAATTTGGCGAAGGTTTTAGTGAAGATTTTAGTGGATTTGCAGCCCAAATAGCGCTAAATTTAGCAGTGAATTTGGTAGAGTCATAGCCTAAAGATCGTTAAATTTAGCGAAGCACTTGGCATAGATTTTGGCCGAGTCACAACCCAAAGAGTGCTAAATTTAGCGAAGAATTTGGTGCAGTCACAACTGCCTAAAATGGGAAAAGAGAAAATTTTTTACGGTGTTGTAGCTGCACGAAATGGGAAGATGACAATATTTTATGGTGTTGCAACCACACGGAATAGTAAAATGAAAGATTTTACAATGTTGCAGCTGCATGGAATGGAAAAAATGAAAGGTTTTACAGAGTTGCAACTGCATGGAATGAGAAAAAAGAAAGGTTTTATGGAGTTGCAGCTGTACTGAATGATAAAAATGAAAGGTTTTACAGAGTTGCAGCTGCACAGAATGGGAAAAATGAAGGGTTTTACGGAGTTGTAGCCTTTTGAATAGAAAAATTACGAAGTCATTTTCTCCTAAACGATGAACTGGGTTTGGCTTAAATTTTTCAAGCAGGTTTAGATTAGTTCAATGCAGCTACACACCAAAAATTAGAGATACCCACATCACATATTTTGAGAAAAATGCAAATTGGCTGCAAGTGATTATGGTCATTTTCTCGAAAACCGTACATTGGATTGGGATGAAAATTACCAAGCTTGTTCATCGTGGTATTATGCACTTCCTGTGCAAACATCATGAGAATGCAACTTACCAATTGCAAGACATTCCTATTTCAATTTCTGCACTTTCGTAAACGAACATGAATTAAAATGTGTTGCAGCTAAATTTCTTGAACCAATATTTCACAAAATACAAACTGGGTTGGGCTGAAATTTTGTAATGAAGTAATTACCATTCTAATTCATATCCACACCAAAAATTAAAGAAACCCACATCACGAATTTTGATAAAAATGTAAATTCGATGTAGGTGATGATGGTCGTTTTCTCGAAAACCATGCACTGGATTGAGCTAAAACTTTTCAGGTTTGTTCTTCTTACCATGATGTTTCTTCCCTCCAAATTTCATGAAAAACAATTTTACCATTTTCAATATATCCTTCAATCAAATTGTGCACTTTTGTATTAAAAATGTGGACAAATGAGAAACAAAATGTGAACTTGATGGCAAAAGTTGTTTTGCGCATCCACAATAATTATCAAACAATTATTGGCTATGAACTTGACAAGGAATGAAAACAACCACTGTCTCCCCCAAACTGAAGATAGAGCATGTACACATGCATCTTTTCTTGACAATAGACCAATATTGGGAGTAAACATTACCTTAATGCTGCTGAGATAAACTTCACATCAGACCTTGAAAAGGTTTTGACATGATTTCCATTGTGCTTTGTTTGAAGAAACAATTGTGAATAACACTCAACTCTCTATTGTGCTAGGCTTTGAAAATATTTTCTCTAACAAATTTACATTTAGTGATCTCCTTTAAATCTGCTCACAACAACTCGTACTACAGACCACTATTACCCTTGGAATGACATATTAAACTGATCCAGGCCTGAAGAAAATAAAATTTTGAGGTTGATAGTTAAGCACAACAAATTCCATTAATCACATCTTTAAATAATCCATTTCAAAATCGAATGTCTTTATTCATATTTTCACGGGCTTCTTGTAATTTTGATGCCAATAACCATGGGCCAACTCTCACATACAATTCTGAATATGTAAATGGAAACCTGATAGAGTTGGAGCTGCAAAAACTAGAATGCTCATGATGGCTAAAACCAATGTCTGCATTAGTGGATGATAAAAATGAGCCAAGGAAGTCATACCTTTCTTTTATGGCAACATATTCATAAGCTAGAAATGATGACTGAAAATGTAATGTAGGATTAATTTCTTCATACCACTGAGTGTAGCAGCCTGTCATTTCTCCCCAAAACTGAATAATTTCCATGTCTTAATAGAAGAGTTGAGTTTTGAGCTAAGTTAAAAATAGCCATCTCCCCCAAACTGAATGCAAAGCATGCCCTCATGCATCATTTCCTCAAATTGCATCCATAGACTATTTGTGGTTCACACATGCATAAAAATTCCCAAATATGGAAAGAACAACCTTCAAGCAACTACTTTATTTATTCTCAGTGTTAGTTTTTATGTGGCACCAACAAGACTTCT
>LPNX010908048.1:712-13479 GCA_001517045.1 Pseudotsuga menziesii
TTTGTTCCCAGTTCACTAGCTTGGCCTCCACCGTTAGCATGTCCATCAACTTTTCCATATTTTTGAGCATCATCTCAAATTTTATATCACTGGATGAAGAGGCGGAAGTAGAGGGGTGTGCTTCTCTACCTTTCCTTCTATCGATCCCCGCCCTTGGTTTAATTTTCCTAGATGCCATCATATTGGCCTCTACTTCTAGGGCGTCAATGATCATGGCTGGGAGGGTGTTTGAATTTATATCTCTCAATAACAGAGCAAATTCATTGTCAAAGGGATCAACGTAATGAAGTTTAGCCACCCAGGGAGAAGGTTTGATATCGGCAGGTATCAAGTTGTATACCCGCATGAATCTGTTGGAAAACTCATGGACTGATTCAAAACCTATTTTGTTGAGATTGTTGTATTGAGACAAGACCTGTAAGTNTTGATATCGGCAGGGATCAAGTTGTATACCCGCATGAATCTGTTGGAAAAATCATGGACTGATTCAAAACCTATTTTGTTGAGATTGTTGTATTGAGACAAGACCTGTAAGTGGCTTTGTTTATCATCCCACTTTCTAGAAATATGGTTTGAAAGCCAGCGAAGCTGCGGATATACCTAGGTGGAAAATATTTGTACCATTTATTGCCTTCCCCAAACAAACTCTGAGCGAACAACCACATTGTGACATCTTCATCATCCACTTCTTNGTGGATATACCTAGGTGGAAAATATTTGTACCATTTATTGCCTTCCCCAAACAAACTCTGAGCGAACAACCACATTGTGACATCTTCATCATCCACTTCTTCTAGTTCGATGAAGTCGTCAAACTTATCCATATGGTAGCTTGCTGAGACATTCCCCTCCCCATCATAGAGTGTGATTCTTTGGGCATAATTCATAGGGAGGTCGTGTAGAACCAAAGGTAGGCCTAATGGGGCAAATCTAGTAGCAGCTATCGGGATAGGTCGATTAGGAACAGACAGGGGGTTGGGAAACTGGGTGTTCTTAAAGATAGGGGCTATCTCTTCAACTTTTGGTGGGGTTTCTAGGTTCAGCCACAAAGAATCAAGAAGATAGGATTGCAGCGTATTAGGGTCAACCCCAGATTTTCTCAGGTTGGATTCATATTTAGATTTGGTTAGCAGTCTTTCAGACCTAACCCCCCACTTGGGTTTAGCTAAGCCGTATGTTGCAGCTGCAACTTTTCTCCCCAAATTTCTTAACTTTTGGACCCCTCCTCATGTTTTGCTTTGATCGTTGAATCCTTTGAGTTGTCGGTCTGTGTTTTAATTTTTAATGGCTACAAAATATTAACTCTTGACCAAGGTTCAAATTTTGATTGCGTTGGACTTTATGGTGAGTCGCAGCTTTTAATTTTGTTTTGCTTGTTGATCAAAACAGTTGTCTATGCTGTGGTCGCTGTTGCGGAGGTATGGCATATTTTCTGTCCAATCTTGATTTGAAAAGATGTCCGAAACAGTTAAGTCGTTTTTGTTAAATCGGCGGCTGATAACCTTTTCCCGTCTGTCGTTGCAACTCCCAAACTGTTTTTCCATCCGAAGTGTGAAAATCTCCAACTGNTTGAAAAAATGTCCGAAACAGTTAAGTCGTTTTTGTTAAATCGGCGGCTGATAACCTTTTCCCGTCTGTCGTTGCAACTCCCAAACTGTTTTTCCATCCGAAGTGTGAAAATCTCCAACTGCCGATGCGTGCTAACCTGATTTAGCCGCATACCCGAAGCCGTTTCTCGTCTGCCGTTGCGGCTGTGGAAGTCATTTGGGCCCCGAAGTGAAAATCCGTCCGACTTCCAACTTGCATCGCATAGCTCTAGCCTTCTCTTTTCCGCCGTTGCGGCTCCCAAAGTCTTTCAGCTTCTGAAGTGTAAAGCTGTCCGACTTCCGACTGATAGCCTTTTCCCGCCCGCGTTTCGCTTACCTGCAGCTTATTTCTCTTCCGCCATTGCAGGTGGGAAAGTAGTTTAGCTCCCGATGTTAATATCCTACGATTGTCGTTTTTAAGTTTCCCACCTAGGGAGTGGTCTACCCTTCGGTGTTGGCATTTTAGCCGTCGATAAGTTTCCCTGTTGTCGCCGCCGGTAAGGTTGTCTGGTCTAGAGATGGTCGAGGTAGTAGTTTCGGCAACTGCTAAATTTCTGATGATATAATGGTAACCTGGCGGTTTTCCTTATGGAATAGTCGTTTCAATTGATAAAATTTGCTGCTTTGAATGATGCTTGTCGATTTGATTGCAAGCGATTTTGAGGAGATTGGTCAATCTACCATGGTGCGGAGAAAGATGGACCATTTTGGTAGAAGTATAACTGAAACCAGGGGGATTACCAGGAGGGCCAGGGGAGTAAAAGAAAAAATCCGGAGCTATAAAGGCGCAGACCCAAACAACTGATCAGTTACCAAGTGGTTCATGATTGCATACAGACAAGATATAGGAATGTGAAGCATTTGAGAAATGGGAAAGATCATGCGTCTAAGGGAAACTGAAGCGCTGGGTAATTGTAGTTTAAATATTTGAAAGTAGGACTTAGAAGGGACTTTTTTCCCTGGAAAATTTTGTAAAATCTTTTGCTTGTAAGAGGAACTACTTCGTTTTACAGTCAGAAAGTGCAACTTTTGCCTGTGGGAGAGAGAGAAATGTGGAATGTATCAATGCGACTCAATGAATAATGTTGAAGAGGAACTATTTCGTTTTTAGCTGTGTTTCATTTACTGTGAGAGTATTTAACTTCCTGAACCTATGTTCTTGTTGAATGTTCTTCAGTATCTTTTGGGATGTTTTCCACTATGAGTAATAAATGTTGTTCATAAAATAATCGGCTACCTGGTTGTTTAAATATCTGTAATTGTTCGTGTGTCTTGAAAGAAGTGTCAGCTAACTGTAACTCTTCATAATGCATGTACAAAATGTATTACTCACTTACAAGTGATAATCCTACTCCCTAGGGATAGTTTAGGTAGTTAGTTTCTTTTCCTTGTTGTCTGTGATTCGGATGCTAGTGAGTCTAAGACGAGAGGTAAGAACCTGTGCATCACATTGTGACTGCTCCTCGTATATCATCACCCTGCATGGTTAATTAGGCACTTGCATATCATACATTAAGTTAAAAAATATAAAACTCACGGTGGATCAGGACGTAACCGGTAAATCCTTTGTTTTGTACTTGACCTACGGTAGCCGGACCGCAAACTGGATGGATTCCCTATACCAAATAGTCAACGAGCTAGTTGGGAACATTGATTGGGGAGAATCCCTTACTGTTGTTGCCTGCAAATTTCGGGGCCTCAACAGTTTTTTGGTGCTAGAAGGAGGGCCGCCAGTGCATGGCTAGCCGAGGAAACCCGTTTTCCCAAGAATATTCCACCGGTAACAGTTCTGAAAGCAGTGGGATTCATAATCCAATTCCGAAAGAAAGAGAACATCTATATTCTGTTGGTAGCGAAATTGTTAATGGTCTAAGAAGACACACTAGGGAATACGTAAAGAAGATTGGAGGATTGCCAATCATCCCTGAACTACCCAGGAGAGAGTATAAAAGGAAAGATAATCCTGTAGTAGAAGACTCAGTGTTGGTGGGAGACTGGGAAGAGCTTGTAGAAAAATCCTTACAAGAAGTTGTGCTACCTTTAAATCAAGAAGGCCCAGAAACCCCTCACAGTTCTCCTGCTCATACTCCAGTTGGTTCACCTCCTCACTCCCCACCCAGAATCATGGCAGGAGTAAATGATAATCAACCATATAACCCACCAAATCCACCACCTACATGGAGATCCAGATCACCATTAAACCTTACACCTCCCTTACATGACCTACCTCAAGCCTTTGACAAGATGTTTCCCAACTTTGATCCCAATGAGAAAATACTAGTAGATGATCACCTACACAGATTTTACTTGGAAATTGAGGGATTACGGGCCGAGGAACATGAAGATGTGGTATGCAGACTGTTCCCGCATACCCTTAAAGGACCTGCAGTGTCATGGTACTTTGTATTTCCTGCTAAATCTATCCTTGATTGGGATACCTTCGAAAGAATTTTCAGAAGTAAGTATGCAACTCAGAAAACTCATGCAGCTCTTATGAAAGGGCTGTGCGCGTTGAAGAAAGAAAGAAAAGAAAAAGTGCACAGTTTCACTCAAAGGTTTGCAGCATATCTCAAGAACTTATCTGAAACAAATAAGCCTTCAGACAAAGTTCTTATTGAATACTATACTTCAGCTTTAGGCCCTGATTTGGCCATGTTTTCCAAAGGTAGGGCCAAGCCTACTTTGACAGAAACCTATGAAGAAGCAGAAGTGGTGGAAGCTGAAAGAGAGAGCATTGAAGACTATCCAGAACAGTCTGGAGAGAAAGGCACAGGAAGAAAAGCCTTATTGTTTACTAAGCCTAAGGAAGAAAAGTCTCCAGATTTGGAAAATGTGGCCAAAATGATGCAGAAGCTTTCCAATAAAATCATAGATATGGAGAAAGAAAAGGAAGCACAAAAATTTTATAAGCCATATTATAAGAAAAGAGAGGATAACCACCAGTCTCAACCTCCTCCGCACAATATTGCATCTATGAATTTAACAGAGGTAGGCTTGGATAATTTTTGCACATTCCACCAACAGCCACACTCTGAGAATAATTGTCCACAGTGGATAAATTCGATGACGTTGGTCATGAATCAGCTGTTAGACTCTAGATTGACAGAAGAGGGAAATGAAGAAAGAAAAGAATATTCTGCTTCTACGTCCAATAAAGAACAGGAAGAGGAAACCATGGCTTTATGGAATTCTGTCTCACTATTTGATGCTGAAGAAGAAAAGACTCAGGGGTGTAAAGACGTTATGGAAACCAACGTAGCCACGAGGAGCCAAGGGACGGTTAAGGAAGACAGTCTTATACTCCCAAAGATTAAGAGGCTACAGAGAAATGTTAAGAAAATATTTCAAGAAAAAACTTTGGCTGATAAAATTCCAGATTTCACTATTACCAGCCAAAATCCTAGGCAGAGTGACGTGCAGGCCAAGCCCAGTGAAGAAAATGCTGGAAAACCCCATCTCATTGAGCAGCCGATGGATTATGACATTGTGGGGGATTTAAAGAAAATAAAAGTGACTGTTCCACTATTCGAAATGTGTAAAATGCTGCAGCAAAAGGAAAGACTGTTGAAAGCACTTGAAGCATCGGATGAGAAGCTGCCCACTAACAATCAACCTCAAGAAGAGGAATAAATTGGGGAAACCAATGTGGGACGTAAGTCTAAAAGCAAACATCCACCTTTCCTCCTCACGTTTGAAATTTTCAATCATAATGTACATAACTGCTTGGTAGACTCAGGGGTGTCAGTAAATTTTATGCCCATATCATTCTGTAAAAAGATCAATGGGAAGCCTAAGCCATCCACGTGGAGGGTGGTTCAATTGGACATAATAGATATAAAGGTAATTGGTGAGCTGGAAGATGTCCTAGTCCATCTGGCATCTAATGACAAAGTTTGCCAAGTTATTAACATCGTGGTGGCTGATATACCAGATGCCTACGGTCTCGTCCTGAGCAGAGATTGGTTGGGAAAATTAAATGGATATTTCGCCTCAGATTGGTCGCATCTGTGGTTTCCAAACAAAGGAAGTCTAAACCAGATCAAGATTTTAAGAGAGCCTCACATGAAGTACAATGTTACTCAACTGGAGGAGAAGAATGTACCAGTGGATTCTGTATTGGGAAACTATTTTATTGAGTTGGAACCAGGTAATTACCAAGCAGAAGAAGCCAACAACACATCTGATACCCAACTCGATCTCCTTCGATTCTCACAGGCTGATGAGATTGACTGTAAAATAGTAGACTTAGCAGTAGGAGTAGATTCATTTTCAGTAGTTAATGATTTTTGGACTTTATTTTTCGATGGCTCTATGACATTAGAAGGGTCAGGGGCTAGCTGTGTCTTGATTGACCCACAGAAGAATAAACATTTCCTTTCATGTAGATTAGAGTTTGAGTATACTAATAATACAGCTGAGTACGAAGCATTGGTGCAGGGACTAAAGAAGGCAATTGAATTAAAGGTAAGTAATCTAATAGTTTTTGGGGATTCTGAAATTATTGTGAAACAAATCCGGAATCAGATACATTGTATTTCTCCTCACTTAAAGGCTTACCAGAATGAGGTATGGGATTTGCTGAAATATTTTAATGCATTTAACATTATTTCAATTCCAAGAATTAAAAACACAGCTGCTGATCTGTTGGCCACATCAGCCGCTAGACCCGTACCCACTAATAATCGATGCTCTGTTGAACTGCTTTTCAGGCCCTCTGTACCTGATATGATTATGAACCTATGAGTGTTCGATGATGACCAGTAGATCATATAATGTTTAACGAATGACAAAGTGTTTAAAGGAGCGATCATAGATGATGAAGAGCATCAGGCTGAGATGAAATACGATAATTTCATTCCTAAAGGAGTCATAACGTTGGAAAAAATGTTCGATTTAAATGAAAAATTCAGAAGACCACCCAACGTGAAGACCCACAGCTCATCTCTACAGTTTGAGTTGATTAATTTAGGGACTAAAACGCATCCTAAATTTGTGAATCTCGGAAAAGGCTATTCACCAACGGAAAGAGACAAGTTCATTAGTTTGTTTAAACAATATAAAGATATTTTCGCATGGACGTATGAAGACTTGAAAACATACGATACGAGCGTCATCAAACATGTCATCCCCATTAAAGCAGGCGTCAAGCCATATCAGCAGCCGTTGAGAAAAATGCATCCAAAGTTGGAACCGTTGGTTCAGAGTGAAGTGAAGAAATTATTGGATGCTAGAATCATTTTCAAAGTTAGACACTCTGAGTGGGTGTCAAATCTTGTACCAGTAAGAAAAAAATCTGGGGAAATCAGACTCTGCGTGGATTTTAGGAATCTAAACCACGCTTCTGATAAAGATAACTACCCTGTGCCACCCATGGAGCAATTGCTGCAAATGGTCTCTGGTTCTAAACTGTTTTCATTATTAGACGGTTTCTCTGGCTACAATCAAGTATTAATAGCTGAGGAAGACAGGTTGAAGACAACGTTCAGAACCAAGTGGGGAACCTTTGCCTACAGAAGGATGCCCTTTGGGCTTATAAATGCTGGAGCAACATTTCAGAGGGCTATGGACATAGCTTTTCGCGGGCTTATTGGCCGAAGCGCTGTAGTATACCTGGATGATATTACAATATTCTCGAAGAGAAGGGGAGAGCACGCATTTCACTTAAGGAAAATTTTCAAACGCTGTCGTAAGTATGGCATTTCACTCAATCCTAAAAAGTGTGTATTCGCTGTCACGGAAGGAAAGTTGTTGGGCCACATAGTTTCAAAGCAAGGGAAATCCATTGATCCAGAAATAATTAAGGATATTGAACAAATCACCTTGCCCCATAATAAAAAGGGGATGCAATCCTTCATGGGAACCATAAATTCCGTATGAAGGTTTGTGCCTGATTTCACCCAGACTGTTAATCCGCTGCAGCAGATGGTCAAGCAGAATGCACAATTCAAGTGGAATGAACTTGAGAAGAATGCTTTCATCAAAATTAAAACTGTTGTTGCACATGCACCCTCCTTGAAAATCCCATACTTTGACAAAGAATTTATTATGTATACATTTGCATCCAATGATTCACTGGCAGCCGTGCTCACCCAAAAAGAAGAAGGGGGGGATGAATTCCCAATCTCCTTTATGAGTACTGGTCTACAAGGGGCCGAATTGAACTACCCAGCTATTGATAAACAAGCTTACGCAGTATTCAAAGCAGTAAAGCAATTCAGGCCTTATATATTAAAGAATCAAACCAAGGTAATAGTTCCCTACCCAGCCGTAAGATCTCTTCTTATACAGAAGGAATTAGGAGAAAAAAGAGGTAACTGGGTAACAACTCTTCAAGAATACGGCCTTGAATTCAATCCAGCCTCTATAGTTAAAGGTCAAGGGTTGTTTAAATTGATGACTAAACGTGGGAACAATGAAGAACAACCTGGGGGGAATGAGGACGAATTACGTGTAATGGATGTATGTCCTTTATTTACAGCTCCCGAGTCTTGGTATAGAGACCTTGTGCATTACTTGCAGGCATGGATGTTACCTGAACATTGGAATTCCAAGAAAAGAAGAGTGCTACGTCTTAAATCAGCATCTTATCAAATTGTGGAAGGGGTATTGTTCAGAAAGAATTATGACGGGGTTCTTCTTAGACGCTTAGAAAAGGAATATGTGAAGAAAGTGATGGAAGAATTGCATGAAGGTCCTGCTAGAGGACATTATTCAGGGGATACCACAGCTCACAAAATCCTCAGGGCGGGTTACTACTGGCCTACACTCTTTAGAGACGCACACGCACATGTCAGGAAATGTGATATTTTCCAAAGGTGTGGTGGGAGACAGCCTAAAGCAGCAGCACCCCTAAAGCCTGTGATGATCACAGAACCATTCGAGCAATGGGGGCTGGATATTATTGGAGAAATAAAACCAAATTCCTCTCTGCAGCACAAGTACATTCTGACCACGACTGATTATTTCACTCGCTGGGTCGAAGCTATCCCGCTGTGCAAGATAAACGAGGACGAAGTCATCAGCTTCCTGCAGGATCATATCATGACCAGGTTTGGAATTCCAGTTTCGTTAGTCTTTGACAATGCTAAATAATTTTCATCAATTAAATTGACTGCATTTGCTCATGATAAAGGGATAAAATTGAATTATTCTGCTAATTACTATCCACAAGGAAATGGCCTGGCTGAATCCTCTAACAAAAATTTGATTAGAATTTAAAAAAAGACTGTGGTAGAAAACCAGAGGAGTTGGCACTCAGCATTACCAAATTCCCTTTGGGTTGATAGAGTCACCCCCAAGTCTGCAATTGGAGTGTCTCCTTATACCCTTGTCTATGGAAGTCTGCAATTGGAGTGTCTCCTTATACCCTTGTCTATGGAAAAGAAGCCATTCTTCCTCCCAATATCATGCTACCATCTTCCATACTAGCTCAAGAGTCTAGAGGGTCTGATGATGAAGTTTTACAGATAAGAATATATCATCTCCTGAAAGCAGAAGAGGCTAGATCTAAAGCCAAAGGACGCTTTAAGAAACAACAAGAGTTAGTTAAGAGATGGTTTGACAAGCATAAAGCTGGGACAAAAGACTTTGAAGTAGGAGACTTAGTCCTCAAATGGGACCACCCCCATGATGAGAAGAGAAAGCATACCAAATTCCAGAAGTTGTGGGTAGGCCACTTTCAGATTGCATCCAAGCTTGGTCCTTCTACTTACAAGTTGCAAGATCTGCAAGGGTGGGAGGAGAACCTATTAGTAAATGGTTTGGTTCTCAAGCCTTATTTTTCCTAAGTTTGTTTGATTTCTTGTGTCTTGTATATAAATAATCCGTCTGGCTGTCTTTTGAGTCATGATTTTCAGTTTTCTTTAGTTTGATTTTTTCTTGTTATCAATAAAGGGGACGAAGCCGAGGTTGCTTGGGGAACATCAAATTTTTTGGGAGTGATGAACAATTCAGTGATCAGACTGTGGGTTGCTATTTATATAAAAGAATTTCTTCCAATTTAGTCGTTTTCTCGAATAATTCTGTGTGCATTGAAGTCCTGCTTAATGCCTGTGTAATAAACCGGATTCAGAGAGTCTGGAATACTATGTTGGGCTCCATCCACGTCACATTTAAAATGTTCTAAGGAGCGAGAGCAGAAGATCCATGGAAAGGAGCAAGGTGAACAGTATGTTAAACATAAATTATCCCATGCCATGAAACGAATTCCAAAAGGAAAATAAAGAGAAAAACTCCTATGAAAGCATCATAAATCAAAGCAGGTGTTGAACCATAAATACTAATTTGCCAAAAGATCCTCTCCGTCCATGAGCTGAAACTTGAAGTACACCACTCACACAAAAGGACACTATGGGATAGAGGATCCTGAATTAAAATTCAGTAAGAAAGGCGTACAGGAGGACTCATATGAAAAGGGACAAAAGTCCAAAAACACAAAAAAGTGCTAAAATGGCATGGGAACAAGGAACAAATGAATATTTCTGTTTACCATGTGCTACAATCCTGTGGTGTCCAAGCTGTCAGCTACCTGAAGACAAAGGTAATAATGAAACTCATTTTCTGGCCTCAACAGAGTTATCTAGACTTGAAAATCTTGGTTTCCACTCTCCCAAATTGGACTATTATCAATGATTGAAGGTACACACTTCCGGCATTCGAGAAATCCAGATAGCTAAAAAAATTCAATAGAATGCATTTGTTGTTAGACAGTCTGTCACTCAAAGGTTAATCTCCCAGAGATCTAGGTTCACCAGGTAATCGCCAATTGTTGCAGCTGCAACTTTTCTCCCCAAATTTCTTAAATTTTGGACCCCTCCTCATGTTTTTCTTTGATCGTTGAATCCTTTGAGTTGTCAGTCTGTGTTTTAATTTTTAATGGCTACAAAAGCTTAACTCTTGACCAAGGTTCGAATTTTGATTGCGTTGGAGTTTATGGTGAGTCGCAGCTTTTAATTTTGTTTTGCTTGTTGATCAAACCAGTTGTCTGTGCTGTGGTCGTCGTTGCGGAGGTATGGGAGATTTTCTGTCCGATGTTGATTTGAAAAGCTATCCAAAACAATTAAGTCATTTTTGTTAAATCGGTGGCTGATAGCCTTTTCCCATCCGTCATTGCGGCTCCCAAACTGTTTTGTCATGCGAAGTGTGAAAAGCTCCGACTGTTGATGCGTGTTAACCTGATTTAGCTGCGTACCTGAAGCTGTTTCTCATCCACCGTTGCAGCTATGGAAGTCATTTGGGCCCCGAAGTGCAAATCCGTTCGACTTTTGACTTGCATCGCATAGATCTAGCCTTCTCTTTTCCGTCGTTGCGGCTCCCAAAGTCTTTCAGCTTC
The DNA here is from genome assembly GCA_001517045.1 of Pseudotsuga menziesii. Classification (NCBI taxonomy): domain Eukaryota; kingdom Viridiplantae; phylum Streptophyta; class Pinopsida; order Pinales; family Pinaceae; genus Pseudotsuga; species Pseudotsuga menziesii. The sequence goes on from LPNX010908048.1 coordinate 11,630, forward strand.
CGAAGTGTAAAGCCATCCGACTTCCAACTGATATCCTTTTCCCACCCAGGTTTCGCTTACCTGCAGCTTATTTCTCTTCCGCCGTTGCGGATGGGAAAGTAGTTTAGCTCTTGATGTTAATATCCTCCGATTGCCATTTTTAAGTTTCCCGCCTAGGGAGTGGTCTAGCCTTCGGTGTTGGTATTTTAGCCGTTGATAAGTTTCCCTGTTGCCGCCGCCGGTAAGGTTTTCCGGTCTGGAGATGGTCGAGGTAGTAGTGTCGGCAACTGCTAAATTTCTGATGATATAACGGTAGTATGCCTGGTGTTTTTCCTTGTGGAATAGTCATTTCAATTGATAAAATTTGTTGATTTTGAATTATGCTCGTCGATTTGATTGCAGGCAATTTTGAGGAGATCGGTCAATCTACCGTGGTGCGGAGAAAGACGGACCGTTTTGGCAGAAGTATAACTGAAACCAGGGGGATCGCCAGGAGGTCCAGGGGAGTAAAAGATGAAATCCGGAGCTATAAAGGTGCGGACCCAAACAACTGATCAGTTACCAAGTGGTTCATGATTGCATACAGACAAGATATAGGAATGTGAAGCGTTTGAGAAATGGGAAAGATCGTGCGTCTGAGGGAAACTGAAGTGCTGGGTAATTGTAGTTTAAATATTTGAAAGTAGGAATTAGAAGGGACTTTTTTCCCTAGAAAAATTTGTAAACTCTTTTGCTTGTAAGAGGAACTACTTCGTTTTACAGTCAAAAAGTGCAACTTTTTCCTGTGGGAGAGAGCGAAATGTGGAATGTATCAATGCGACTCAATGAATAATGTTTAAGAGGAACTATTTCATTTTCAGCTGTGTTTCATTTACTATGAGAGTATTTAACTTCCTGAACCTATGTTCTTGTTGAATGTTCTTCAGTATCTTTTGGGATGTTTTCCACTGTGAGTAATAAAAGTTGTTCATAAAATAATCGGCTATCTGGTTGTTTAAATATCTGTAATTGTTCGTGTGTCTTGAAAGAAGTGTCAGCTAACTGTAACTCTTCATAATGCATTTTCAAAATGTATTACTCACTTACAAGTGATAATCCTGCTCCCTAGGGATAGTTTAGGTAGTTAGTTTCTTTTCCTTGTTGTCTGTGATTGGGATGCTAGTGAGTCTAAGACGAGAGGTAAGAACATGCGCATGACATTGTGACTGCTCCTCACATCTTATCACCCTGCATGGTTAATTAGGCACTTGCATATCATACATTAAGTCAAAAAATACAAAACTCACGGTGGATCGAGCCGTAACCGGTAAAGCCTTTGTTTTGTACTTGACCTACGGTAGCCGAACCGCAAACCGGACGGATTCCCCATACCAAACAGTCAACGGGCTAGTTGGGAATGTTGATTGGGAAGAATCCCTTACTGTTGTTTCCTGTGAATTTTGGGGCCTCAACATCGTACAAAGCTTGAGATGATGAAGTATCCAACAATGGAGAATCTAATTTCTCTTTATTTCTATTGCTAAGTATTCTTTCTGGATTATCCACATTGAGTAAAGTTTCGGTCTCAGAGTTACCTCTTGTGTGGATCTTCTGGAAGCCAGGATAGCTAGTGCGATGCTAGTTGAAGTAGGTGTGGATTCGCCAGGATGAACATACAACTTTCTCGTGGACTCAGAAATTTTCATTTTCCCACAAAAATCCCTTTCTTCCTGCTCACCGGTCTCCTCAGTGGAGTCACCTTCCAGAATATTTTAGTGGAGTATCTAGGGCAAATCATACAACCTTCTTTACATGTAAGAATCTCTATTTTCCTGCAGAAACACTTTATCCTTTGAATCTTTGTCATTCTTCCCACGGATGATCTTCAATCT
>LPNX010908085.1:8199-41655 GCA_001517045.1 Pseudotsuga menziesii
TTGTGGAAAAACAGAGTGGACACCGCATCAAGATTTTAAGGACCGACAGAGGAGGTGAATATGTTTCAAATGAATTTCTGAATTTTTGGAAGACCCATGGCATACAGAAACAATTCACTGCACGGTATACACCTCAGCAGAGCAGTATTGCTGAAAGAAAGAACATAACCATCATGGAGATGGCGGCAGCATGTTGGCAGCCAAGCATTTTCCAAACGAGTATTGGGGTGAAGCAGTCGCAACTGCTGTATACATTATGAACCGATGTCCTACAAAGAGTGTGAAAACCAAAGTTCCCCAAGAAGCATGGACAGGTATGAATCATAGTGTCTCACATTTAAAAGTTTTTGGTTGTGTCGCATATGCTCATATCCCATATGAGTTAAGAAGGAAGCTAGACAAGAAGGGACAGAAATGTATTTTTGTCGGCTATTCAGAAGACACAAAAGCATACAAGTTGTATGACCTAGTCACAAGGAAAGTGATAATCAGTCGGGATGCTCAATTTGTCGAGAATGAATCATGGGATGGAACCGTCGACACAAATGTCAAGATTGTGTCGAACATCAACCATGATGATATGGAAGAGGAAGTGGTTCAAATACCACACGTAAGTCAACCGGTGGGAGCACCGTCGACTCCCATGACACCAAGACATGGTTTAGCACAAGGACCATCGACACAAGTAGCAGCTCAAGCTACATTGACAAATACACTAAGAGAACAACAGACTCCATCAAGCATTTCGTCGAGGTCAACATCGACAGAACCAATGAAGACAAGAAGTCTGCGAGAGATATATGAAGCTGGTACACCTAACTCATTCTCTCTGTTTGCATTATTTTCCCCTATATATGATCCACTAACATTTGAAGAAGCTGTTGAAGAAGAAGTATGGGCACAAGCCATGGATGAAGAAATAGAATGCATTGAGAAAAACCAGACATGGGAACTGGTCGATGTACCAAAAGACAAGGATGTAATCAGTGTCAAATGGATTTATAAGACAAAACAAGATGCTGATGGGAACGTGCAAAAGCACAAGGCAAGAATGGTAGCAAGAGGGTTCACACAGCAACCCGGCATCGACTTTAATGAAACGTTTGCACCTGTTGCACGCATGGATATAGTCAGAACAGTTTTGGCCATTGCTGCACAAAACAAATGGCATGTTCATCAAATGGATGTCAAGTCGGCATTCTTAAATGGCTATCTAGAAGAGGAAGTATATGTGGAACAACCACAAGGGTACGAAGTTATAGGTCAAGAGCACAAAGTGTACAGGCTGAAAAAAGCATTATATGGTTTGAAGCAAGCTCCTAGAGCTTGGTACAGTCGGATTGATTCCTATCTCATTGAAAATGGATTTCACAAAAGTGAAAGTGAACCGAATTTGTACACCAAATTCGATGAACAAGGTAAGATGTTAATTGTCTGCCTGTATGTGGATGATTTAATATTTACTGGTGATTATGGCATAGCAAATTTTAAAACAGTCATGGAAAGTGAATTTGAGATGACTGATCTGGGGCTTATGAAGTTTTTTCTGGGCATTGAAGTTTAACAGCCTGAAAGTGGTATCTTTATATCACAGTCTAAGTATGCAAGTGAAGTTTTAAAAAGGTTTAACATGTCTAACTGCAAGACAACCCCAACACCAGTGATAATAGGTTTAAAATTGAGCAAGGATGATGAAGGATCCACTGTAGATCCTACGCTATTCAAGAGGCTTGTTGGCAGCCTTATGTATTTGACAGCAACAAGACGAGACATTATGTATGGTGTAAGTCTGATCTCAAGGTTCATGGAGTCACCAAAAGACTCACATTGGCAAGCAGGTAAAAGAATTCTGAGGTATGTAAGTGGCACAAAAGACCTTGGTATTATGTACTCAACCTCAGAAAATTTTAAACTCATTGGTTACACTGACAGTGACAATGGAGGTAGCATAGATGACAGGAAAAGCACATCTAGATACACATTTCATTTTGGAACAGGTGTTGTTTCATGGGCTTCAAAGAAACAGTCCATAGGAACTCTATCTTCAGCTGAAGCAGAGTATGTCGCAGCAACAAGTGTTGCATGTCAAGCTATCTGGATGAGGAGAGTCTTAAAGCACTTGTCACAGAACCATCAAGAACTGACAACAATTTTCTATGACAACAATTCAGCCATAGCATTATCAAAGAATCATGTGTTTCACAAGAGAACCAAGCACATCGACACAAGGTTTCATTTTATAAGAGAGTTGGTAAACGACAAGGAAATTTGTTTGGAATTTTGCAGGTCTGAAGACCAACTTCCCGACATCTTCACAAAGCCATTGGAAAAGGACACATTCCAGTATCTGCATAGTTATCTTGGAATGACAAGTTCTCTACAATGAACTCTGTCATAAACAGAGCATGTCTAAGCTCTGCCACATTTTGTAAATTTTGTTTTAAAAAAAAAAAAAAACTCCATCTGCTTATAATTAAGGGGGTGTGTTGGAAAAATGTAATTACTCGCAGATCTCTACTTGGCTTCCAACCGACTCTATCAAAGTCTAAACAAGCCAAGATCTTGTCTGTCAGTCTGACAAGAAGGAAAAGTCCACAAGTAGGCAACTTAATTCAGTCGAATTTATTTCAGAAGCTAAGTTGTTAGGTAGATAGTTATTGCAGTGTTTAAATGGAAAGTAAGTCGGTAAGTAAGTCGGCCTATGCTGTAGAAATCTTCAGGTTGTCTATAAATAGAAGATGCATATTGTAAATCAATAGAGAGAGATATATAGATACAGATATACAGTTACGCAAACCAGCAAAGGACTCAAGGTGTGAAAGTGAAGTCGAAGCTCAAGCTTCTATGCATGTGATTTAGTCAGAGAGCTGAAGCTCTGTGGACCGACGAGTTTGTAACAGACAAGTTTGTATTACTTTGTAATTCCGCATAGTTAATATATGAAATAGTTTGTGGTTGAATTCATGATTATTTGGCCGCACATATTTCCAGATTTACTTCTGTAAATGTCTTTTACAATTACTGATAAGTAAAAGAACAAGAACCCATAAAAATCTCACCGCGTGAAAGTTCAAGTTTTACAGCACTTTGGTCTACTCAAATCCTCCTACATATTCAGGCATATGTATTTGATAAGTTATTTGGATTTGTAAAAGTGGGTAGTTTACTTCATCTTACTCACAGGTAAAATCATTTGTAATTTCTTGAGTCTTTAGACTAAGAAACATATTCTGCACAAACTTGGTCGAAGCTCCCAACCTGGTCGAAGGTCGAAGCTTCCAAATTTGTGCCGAAGCTACCAACTTGGTCGCAGCTATTGATTTGTGTCGAAGCTCCCAAACTTGGTTAGAGGTTGAAGCTTTCAAAAGGTGGTCGAAGTAAAAAGGTGGTCGAAGTAAAAATCCCGTCAAAGTGAAAAGTGAAATTATTTATTTTTAAATATTGACTGAGCCCTAAACCCAAGTTTAGTCGGCTCGGTTTTGGATATCATTAAAGTGCACTCTAGAGGCCATAATGAATGTAGCATCTATTGTGGAAAAATTGGTGAACGATAGAAATTCTGCCAGAGAAATTACAATGAGAGAAGGAATCATACATGGATTGCTTAAACTGTTTGATGAAATTATATATTCTTCGGCCATCAAGGCCAGCCTAAAGGCATTATTTCCTATGTGTTAATTTACTAAAAATAGAGTGAATATAGCCAAAGCAGGTGTAGTTCCTCATTTGATTGAGCTTCTTCCTAGTACAGATACATCCATGGCAGAGCAATCGTTGGTGATTTTGGAGGCACTTTCCACCATTTTAGAAGGCCGGTTTTCCATACTGGGCCATGCCCTAGCGATACCGAGTATTGTTAGAAGCTTCCTGGCCGTGTCTGATACTGGGACTAATTATGCAGTTGGGATTCTATTGAAAATCTGCTCCAATTCTCCCGGAGAAGGGCTAGTGATAGAATCTGTACGGATTGGCAGCGTTGAGAGACTATTTTTTTGTTGCAGGTGGACTGTTCGCCAAGGACAAAGAAGAAAGCAAATGAGCTGATTAGGTTCATTTCTCCCATGTGACATAAGGCCTCATGCAATCATTTTAGTCTCAAGCTATAGCTACTCTTTCAATACTTTATTTTCTACCATAGTTAGTTTCTTAAAGCAATATTCCTTAATGTCTTTGTAGAGGAGTTGTTTCAAGGTTTATTGACATGAAATAGAATAATATCCCTTAAATATATTTAAAGGATAGTTTGAGATGTCTTTGTAGAGGAGTTGTTTGAAGGTTTATTGATATTAGATAGAACAATAACCCTTAAAGACATTTTAAGGCGAGTTTGTGAAGTGTTTTTAGAGTTGTTTGAAGGTTTATTGATATGAAATAGTAATGATATAGTAATATGAGGGAATTTTTAATTTTTTCCCTGCCCTGGATTTTATATCTGATATTTAAAAATATTAAAAATATATATATTTCAATATTTAAAAAATAATAATAGTTTAATATTTTGATATATATATATATAGTGTATCAATTTTTTTTAACATTGTGATATTGTCATGGCATACTCAAACCCTTAAAAAAATTGAGCTTGACCTAACTATGTGTATATGTTCATTTCTTCGTTATAATTGATTTGTAAAGTTGTTTTCAACTAACCTTTTCACCAAGCCATTTTTATGTGGCATTCTCATCTCTTAATAAGGTATTATGACTCCACATTTCTAGAGTATACCTTAATACCCTAACCAACTAATTTTTTTTTAAGAAGCAGTGAAAATTCATATTCATAATAATAAAAGAAAAGTACAGAGCAACAAAAAATTGTTACAGGAGACTTAAACTAACATACCACCTGCCCAATTTGTCAAAAATACTGGAGTTGGGTTTTTCATAGAAATATAAACATCTTCTCTTTCTATAGCTAAAAACTTCAACATACATATTACAACTTAAAAACTGACTATAGACGAACTTGAAAATTACACATTTCAATATCAAAGAAACCCAAAAGAACTCGGAGTCATGGAGGGAACCAAAGATGATAATGGAACGTCTACGGTGTTGCATCTCGTGCAAGGAAATCCGGTGTCTCATCAAGGATTGGAAAGGGTGCATCATCCTCCACTGGGTGTCGAGGTTTCCTCTCTTGTATTGACAGAGTAACAATGACGTCGATTTGAGTATCACGGCCATGCTTAAGAGGTGTAGGGCTTCTCACAATTCCTCTATGTTCATGCAACAGACCTGGAGGATTTACCGCAACTGCTGATGACTCACCACCTTTCTCACACTGGTCCTTGTCTCCTTTATCGTCCACATTTCATGTGTTGGGAAACATGGAATAATGCCTCATGTTAGAATTGGATTCAAGGGCTTTGAGTTGTGTATCTGTCTGGGTGATACAGGTGCACATACATTGGGCCACCTCCCTGACACCTTTCCATTTTAATTTTCATATCCTCCATCAACAGTCCTAGTATATTATTAATCATCGAGTGATGATTAATTCTACCACCACTTTTTCCAAATACAAGATGGTCTGAGACCGCTTTGGACTCCCACTCATCAATAAAAAAATATGAACGCCATGGAAACCTACTCTACAAAACCAACAGTTTCCCTGATGGTGGCCTTACAATGACCTCCTCCTCTTCTTGTGTTGCCTCTATGTGGGGTACCACATTGTCGAGGCACCTTTTTCTTTGATTTTGTATGCAGGATCACAGAGGAATGAGCACAGAGCAGATACAGAAAAATGAAAATGTTGATAGGGTGGAGGCTAGCAAGTCTCATACTTTGAAGTGCCACCATCATGGAGGTCTGTTTTAGCATGTACAATATTTAATTCAATGGTGCTATGGTGGTGGATGGAAATGACCCACCAACTGCTTGCATGGTTGGAAAGCATTTTACCATCCTCTTAATTCAATTCAACCACGTCATCGTTCACCTTGCTTCTCGCATCATCTCCATATGGTTTGTGAACCAAGTGTCCCTTGCGGATGGATTGTGTGTCACCCACATCCAAGGACGCTAACTAAATATTTTTATCTAATAAGGGGAACATAATTTTTCTCTCTATAATTATTTTTTCCCAATCTTGGGCACAATATTTTTCTCTCTATGTTTCATGATCTTGGTAATTCAATTTATTTTTTCTTTACTCTAATATGAAGAAGTCACCTAAATTTTTTTCATAATGTGACAGTCTTTATGTCGTATAAAATATTTAAGTAAATGTAGGAAAGAGGGAAATGTTTCATAATATGTTTGTATCAATTCAAGACATGGTAAATATACATTTGGAGAAACTCAAGATGAGATTACAAGAAATATAAAAACAAAACATGGAAAATAAATGATTACAGAGTTACAAGAAAAGCTAAATAATAATTTGGGCCAAAATTTTTTTGAAGGTAAATTAGATATCATACACATTAAAGAGGAAATAAATAAACTTATAGAGATATACCACAAGCATAAAAAAAATTCCTTAACCTTACCAAGAGGAGACACTATTACTAGTGAATAAAAAGCTATAAGAAAGATTACAAATTACAAAACTTCTAATTTGTTAATTCATTGAGACTAAAGGGTAGGAAAATTAATTAAGAAAACAAAATAAGTTAATTCATGTTAAGGTAACCCATAATGACATAAATATGAAATAAACATTAAAATCCCAAGTCCAAAGGGGTCATCATATTTATAAAGGAAGATGTCTTAATGGGAAAGTAAGTTGAATTAACAAAATAAATTTAAAATATAAAAGAATCTAGAAAGGTAGAAAAATGAGAAATCATTTGAACTATAATGCTATTATAAGGATAGGGATAAAGAAATATAACAATGAATAGGAATTTGGAACACATCAAATCATCTCTTGGAACTCTTGTAGCTTCCATGGAGCAAACTTCCCATGTCAAGGTGGATCCCTAATAAAGGAGATATTATATCGTTTGTTGATACTTGGGAGCATGAATAATCTATGGTCCCTAACATATAAACATTTGTCTATTTATGGTATAAGAGTTCATAGCATAGAGGAATCATATATTTAGCTTGTTAGATAAGGAAGAACAATTTTCCTCATATTAGGATTTAGAAGAAACATCCTTTCAATTAATATATGTGGATGGAGATTTCATATATCAATTGTAAGAACATATATATATATTATTTTCCACCTATTAATTTAATATTTTATACAAATCACAACAATTTTGATAAAATTGTCCATACAATAACTTAATATTTGATATTACAACCTAGGAAATGAAGATAATATTGTAATATCCTGAATTTTGACCTAACACTAATGGGAATTAGTCCCATTGCATGTGATGTTGCTTTGATGTTTATATTTTCTATATTTGGCATAAAGCCCAACTGCACATCAGTATGATGATTGTCTGATATATTGGGCGTAAGCCAATGCATATGTTTTATTTAGCATGTGTGCAATTGTATGTATTGGGCATGGACCCTGAAGCACATGAGTATTTTATGTTTGTGTTGAGCAAGAGCTCTCGATCACATGAGTGATTTTATGTTTGTGTTGAGCGTGAGCTCTGGAGCACATGATCGATTTGATGTTTGTGTTGAGCGCGAGCTCTGGAGAAGATGAGTGACTTAATGTTTGTGATGAGCACAAGCTCTGAAGCACATAATTTTTTGATGTTTGTGTTGAGTGCCACCTTTGGAGCACATGAGTTATGAAATTTTTGTGTTGAGCATAAGCTCTGAAGCATATGAAAGATAAGAATTGGAAGTGTTGGGAATAAGCCCTGAAGCATTCGAAATTGATGTTGAGCATAAGCTCTGGAGCATCTGATCGTTGGCCATTGCATCCCTAGGTATATTATACAAGCACATCCTAGCATTAGTGTTGAGCGAGATGCTCTAGAATTACACTAAATGTAACTCCATGTTTTTAGCGTTGAGTGTGGGCTCTGAATAACGCTAGGAGTTACTGAAAATTAATTATGTTGAGTGAAAATGATTTTGATTAAAAATCGACCTCATCTTACTTATTTTTAAGTTGATTAAATGAAATCTCAAATTTTTGTTTCACAGCAAGCACTGAATAACTTCCACGATATACAACAAAATACAACATGCAAGGAGATTTAGAGCTTCCTAACTTAGTTGACCAACCCTACCTGAAGGCATTAATAAAACAAACGATTATAAGGTAATGAAAGTACCACATGATTGGGATCATGCTATATGATACCTAAAGTAAATGTTAACAATGATATATGTATATATAGTTTATATATGTTATGAATAAAAGAGTAAACATATGTATTAATTATAAAGAAATAATACTAACTATAAATAATAAATAAAGAACCTATGTATTAATATTTACTAAAATAATTAAATAAATATTTAATATCTAAAAGAGTCAAAATAAGAAACAGTCAAAGAGTTCCTAAGTTAACTTAAATAAATATTAATTTCACATAAATCAAGTAAAAGATTATTTAAGGAAAATAAATGATTCTTGATCTAACTAAAATTTAACTTTCACTTTTCCAAAAGATTTTCTATGAAGACCCAAGCCAAAGAAATGCTTGGGGATCCCCATTCTATTCTATCTGATCATTATTTTTCTAAGAATTTTGGAGAGCATTCCAAAAGAAAAAACAATCTCGTTCAGAAACTGGATTCTAGATAGGAGAATCGTTACCCTTAGGAGTTCTAGACTCCACTTGCGTGTTGGAACCAACTCAGGGGGTTCCGGATTGAAATCAGGAACGGTTCCAGGTCATGGTTGGGTGGAATGTGGTAGTTCCCAAGTTATCGGTTGAAAAATATGCAAGGTCATAATTGTCTATGTCCTTATTAATTTTGTGTGTTTGAGTGTGCGGGGTTCTAGCCATTAATAAACTACAAATTGCAGGTATGAGGTTCTTACCTTCTATAATTAATTTCTTACAAATTTCATTAAGTAGGGTTTATAATATTGATTTGAAATATGCACATTGAATGGATGCTTCAGCTAGGTTTTCATTTTTTTATAGAATCTTAGTATGAACTATGTCTACATAAACCCTAGGGATAGATTTTATGTTACATGTTGATTTATTTGCTTAAAAATTATTTACTACATAGAAATTTATAGTTTATATTCTCTTAGTATTGATTTAAATGTTCAAACTAGTATATCTTAGATTTTAAACCCTAGCTATTAAAATAATGAGCTACTAGGCTCTGCTCAAACATTAAATGTAAAGTAAACCAGAGATTTCATTAAAATAAACCATTTATAAATTATAAACATAAAGTCCAGAGATCCAATCTATGAGCTCTTTAATTTAAAACCTTCTCCAAAACATTTTAAAATAACTAATAAACTGCAACCTGGAAGAAACAAACTAACGAGAGATTGAATCTCTTAAACCATTAAAATCAAACTCTCGAACATAAATCGAAAACACTGGCAGATTTCATATTTCCAGTAAAAATACTTTTGTTTCCACAGTATAAATAACAATAAACATCATATCATAACACCAATCAAACATTTAAAATAAACAATATAATCCATGCTATGAAAACATATAACATTTATAAGAATTGTTAACCTAGCCCAGCCATTGAATCCTGTCCAGGATTGGATGCGGGCATATATGTATTCATATCATAATCTAAAAATCAAATGTTAACAACAAATTAAAGAGAATTTACCAATTGCATATTTAAAACTAGAAAGATAGAGCCATTTCCTATGCATCATGCTAGTGGAACCTGTGCAACTAAACCATAAACTCACATTATCAAACAAACAAATCAATTATATCAAGAATCGAATCCTATGAAACACCCAAACAAAAAATACAAAACCACAAGTCAAATCCATCTATTCATTTGCCATATGAGGAATTGAATCATGTAGGCTCCAGCCACAAAACAAAACACTACAATTCATACATTAAGGGTTTTACCTCTTAGACTTCCTGAAAAGTTTTCAAAACAACCAAACTGTAAACAATGATGACAAGAGCTACTCTCTTTTCCTTATAAATCAAATGCACCAAACACAATCTAAAAACATAAAATACTTTTGGTTGTGTATCCACGCTAAGAGCCAAGACAAGCTTCATGCTTACGTCTGCAAGGTAAACCCAACCACAATAATAATAAACTCATGCATCGAAATTTTTACCACATAATGCTACCATAAGTATAAACTACACAGTAAAATCATCTAAAACGCGTATTAAAATGAACCACGGGTTAGTTACCAAAAATAATTTCCATTAAGAGTTATTAAAACCAAATACACACTGTTGAAAACGATAAATTTATACAAAGAACCAAGAAAAGATCCTAACAGTCAAGCTTTTATCCAAAAAAATTTACATATGACAGAGCCTTGGAAAGACTGCATAGTTACATCCTTGGATACAAAGAAACTATCAAAAGTCGAACCAACAAAACAACTAAATGATGCATTTCCACACCCAAATATCAAAACTTATGCTAAAAACACACAGTAGTGTAAGGGCCTTGCCAATTTCGTGGCTTACATAAATAATGGTTGCCCATGAAACCTATGGAACAAATCTCAAGCCACGTATCCAGCCATGCTCTATCACTTGCACAAACAAATGTGAATTCTGTCAGGATTATGCATTCGAAAACGTTAACCAAACCAACATTAAAATGTGCAGAACAACATTATCGCTTACCTAACGAAGAGAGTGGGAAATCCTGTTGGTTTCACTACATGGGAGGAACAAATCACACTAGGGAGCATGATACCACAAACCTCCACCATCAAAAGATCAAATGAAATGATAAAAAACCCTACCCATTGCTTGAGGCATTCTTCCCGTCCTTCCCAAGGAGGATTAAAGTTGCCACCCTGTCCACCACTGTCAACTAAATCAAAACCAATGTCACTATAGTTTTGGGTCACGACATTGCACCATAGTTGACCACCCACCATCGTATAAGTCTTAAGTCCTCCAAATCAATGCTAATACAAAGTTTTGATGACATTTATATTATTCCATAAACATAAAACCCATTACCATATAGTTCAAAGCATATATATTATAAAGAATCTAAGGTTTAAAACCTTACCATATAGGTTATACAATTAATGGTATAAACATGCATAAATATAATCTCATAAAAACTATTACCATAGGACTTGGGTATAGTTTAAGCCTAGGATTTTAGTCCTCTTTTCACACATCTAGGAACATGAATAATGTAGTGTAGAAATAGAAGTGTGATTGAACCACAAATGATAATGGGGCTATCCTTGATCCCACATATTAAATTATTCCCTCGATGAATGGACATAATCCATTGAACATGGTTAAAATACCATTCTATATAATGTAATTGTAGGGAACTCGCATGAAGTTGGTTCCACATTTTAGTGCCACTTAGGAATAGAAAACACATATATGATCTGTAAATCTATAATGCATATGTGTTATTGTGGCTAGGTTTATAAAACCCGAGCCCAAAATCGAGGCTAAGATTAGTTAGCCAACATCACATGTGCAGAATATCGCAGTTGCATTTTTTAAGAGTTACAAATCCCAAGTGTGATATATCTCACTTGCGATTTGCAAAACCAAAAAAAAATAGAGGCCCTCGGCCTCAATTTCTCATTTCATATTCAAGGTCGCGAGAACAGGAGTGCAAAAAACCACACCGGCGATTTGAGTTTGAGCGACTTTGGAGGCCAATTTGGAAAGGACAATTCAGAAGTTGGATCCAATGGAATGTAAGTGGTCATTTCCTTCAAAATTTCTTTCAATTTTTGTTTGTGTTTGTTAATTTTATGGTTTTTGTTATTTTTAAAATGAATTTAATACAAAATGTTGAATTAAATCAAACAATGAAATATTAAAGCAATTTTGAATTTGTTGTTTTAATATTAACAGAGAACACAAATGTTGAAGAAAATGTGCAAAATGATCCCACTAATAACCAAGAACCAAACACAAACTCAAATACGGACAAAAACCCAAATACGAAGGGGGAACAAGACCAGAATTCAGAGATTATGGCTTGTTTGGGTGCATTGAGGCGCCTTAGCTCACTGTTTAGAGGGGGGGGGGGGAATTTAAGACAATAATTAGCCGAGGAATTGGATACCATAACAAATACAATTGCCAATTCCTAGGGAGAACTGTACAACATTAGCTCGTACATAGAATCCATGAGGCAATACTATTCCAATGGTTTGAGCTATAAAGATGTCAAAAAACTAAAGATAACCAAAGACCAATTGTTTTCATTATTTTGGGACCCCAGCACTGGATTGGTTCCACCCACCAGTCGAGCACACATTTCCATAGAATGGTGGTGGAACCAAATGTGAAAGCCAATTTGATGGATTGCTGGTACATGGTCTTTAATGAAGACCCTCATGGAAATAGAGACATCCCATTCTATTTCTTGAGGAAGTTGTATGCAGAATTTATCTTGGGAAAACATGTGAACTATTTTGATAGTTTAGAGTTCCAAGGTGTGGGTCATGGGATGCCCCAAGATAGGAAAGGGGCTAGGACTAATCCTAATTATGTGCCACGCCCTCCACACACACCAAAACCACCTCGGGTATATCCTCCTATGGGTCACGTGATTGATGATACACAAGAATTCATTATTCGAATTGGTAGATACATTGCTTCAACATGGGACTATTATCTATTGCAATGTAGGCCAAGGGATTGGCACTTCTGATGCTGGCCCATTGCACACTCAGGATCCACTTACTAGGTCTCCAAACCATACTAGAGCTACAAACCACACTGGATACGCAAAGGGTTCATAGCGTCATGTTATTCCACACCCTTGCAGAGCATGTGGAGGCATATGTTATGGGTTTGCATCAAAGTTCTGGGATGATGGATTACTTCGATATGCAAGTAAAACTCATTCTTTACATATTATATTTTTTTTTGTATCACAATTTTCAATTGTTTCATAATTTATTTCTATTTAAGTATTTAACAATTTATGTGAAAAAATATACAGTCGACGTCCCATGACACCCCATTTTTGCATAGTCCAATGGTTGATGTTGATAACATTGATGCAGCGGTCAATGCTCCATATGGTTTTGGTGCTTCATCATTAGCTGTAAGAACTTTACTTTTTGATTTGTCATCATTATTTACATATTTATAGTAGAGATTGCAACATTCTATATGTCCTAATATGGATACAATATGTTGTATGTAGGGTGGGAAGGATGATTTTGGGGAATCCAAACCAAGTCCCTCACATGTAGAGGAAGATTCCCAAAGACAGGTATTATTTTAATTATGATTTTAATAATTCAACATCTATGCTTTTAATTATTAGAAATTGTCTAATTGTATCTTTATGTTTTGTTACGTAGTATGATATCTATGACAGGCGAATGACCATTTTGATTGGTGACCCGCCTCTCCCCCCCAGGTACATGTATCTTTTGTTTTCTTTGAAAAAATCATTTTTCGTCCATGTTGTATATGCCTCATTTTCTTTTTATTATCTAAAATTGACATATGTTACTTTATGCAGTCATCTATTGAGGCACCGCTGCTTAAAGAGCATCAAAATGATGTTGTTGGTGACCCCCCCCTCCCCCCCCCCTAGGTACGTGTATGTCTTACTTTCTTTGAAAAATTATTTGTCTGTCCAAGTAGTATATGTCTTGTCTTGTTTGTATTTGTTGACATTGACATATGTTTTTTTATGTAGGCATCTACCGATCCAGTGGTGCTTGAAGAGCACCGAATCTAGGTTGTTGGTTACCCACCTCTCCCCCCCCGGTACATGTATGTTTCACTTTCTTTGAAAACATCATTTTCTGTCCATGTAGTATATGTCTTGTTTTCTTTTTATTGTCTGAAATTGACATGTGTTACTTTATGTAGGCTTCTAGTGAGGCAACGGTTCTTGAAGAGCACCAAATTGATGTTGTTGGTGACCCACCTCTGACCTCCCACCAGGTACATTTATGTCTCGCTTTCTTTTAATTATGCTTTTAATGATTCAACATGTACTTTTTTAATTATTTGAAATTGTATGAGTGTATCCTTATGCTTTTGTACGTAGGAACGTATTTTTTATTATGCTATCCAACAAGCGTCCTTCTTCGCTAATGTATATGCCAATCCTTTTATCCTATTGTCAGTTGTTCCACCCATTGGTTGCAAACCTCTTCACAACCCCCAGGCTATATTTATATATTGCTTATCTTGCTTATATTGCTTCTTGTACATGCAAGTATATTTTTCCTTCTTGCCCCCATTGATATGCTGACATTGACATATATATTATTTTATGTAGCTTGATAGTGGGTGAGTGGTGCTTGAAGAGCACCCAATAGGGGTCGTCGCTCACCCACCTCTCCCCCCGCCTAAGGTACATGTATGTATTTATTTCTTTGAAAAATCCATTGTCCCTCCATGTAGTATAGTTTTATTTGTACATGCAAGTATCTTTTTGGTGCACCCATTGATTTGCTGACATTGACATATATATTACTTTATATAGCTTGATAGCGAGAAAGTGGTGCTTGAAGAGCACCCAATTGAGGTCGCTGCTAGTGAGGCACCATTATTTACACCATGACCCACCATAACTTACTCATGGACAATAAGTAAAAATGTTATATTGGTTTGGAATTTGAACAAATGTACGCAGAATTTTTATAGGTTGGTAAACTAACTTACAAATTTTGGTTTTTCTGCAGTCTCTCCAAATGAGATATGTTCCTCTTGTTCAATGTTGGGGATCATCAGTAAGCAATTGGAAAAGAAAGATAGACTTCTCACAAGACATTGAGAGTGGCAATGAAAAGGGGGGATAAATAGAATTAATGTATAGGGGGGATACATACATGTAACATTTTTTTATATACACACAGATGTATAGTTTGATCCACTATTTTGTATTATGGCCATGGCATGCCAATTTTTAAAACATTATATGTACATATAATGTAAATAAAGGTTCAAATTTATAGATATGGTTGCCTTGATTTTGGAACATGATATTTATTATATTCCTTTCAGATATGTTTACCTATGTCTTTCATTAAGTACGTGTTTAATTAAAACGATAATGTGTGGTTCACCTATGTGATATTATGATATTATAGACCTTATCATGAAATATCCTACTGACTATTTGAAGATATCCAATATTTCAAGGAAGAATTTATGACTCATCCAACTAAGATCAAGAAACCATTAAGTACGCCATGGGAGATAATCACTAGAAACCACATCATAAGTTGTTCAGGACATCCTACAAATATAATCAAAACTTCATACAATACCAAGACAAATGAATTGTATCTATGAAAATTAGAAAGATATATAACTTCAGAAATCCATCCTTAATGGAATTCCAAGATCGTGGTTCAATTAACAACCCATGGAGGGCTATCATCAACTTTTTAACATCATAACCATAACATACACTACCTAAATTTCATACACTAACATCATAATATCATAACACTAACATCCTAACATCATATCCATACCACTAACATCATAACATCATACATGTGTTTCTACTTCTAAGTCATGCATGCAATGTGAACTTCCACTTATGATCCATGTTCAACCCTATTCATTTTGTTTCTTGTATGTGCATAGCCTAGGTATATGGCCTTCTGGTTTCTACTTTAATGATACTAACCAATCAAATGATCTAAACCTAAAGATTTCATGAAACCCTAGTTATATCATAACCATACCATACACTACCTAAATTCCATACACTAACATGATAACATCATACCATAGCATACTAACATCATACCATACACTAACATCATAACCATACCAGACACCATCCTACACTACCCTAGAACCTTACCCTACCATCTTTACCTCAAACTAGAAATTATGAGTTTAAATCTTTTATTTACTGTTGATTTTTAAACAAAATATGAAGTTTGTTAAAATGATTATTGCTTATTATGAAGGTGCATTTATTGGACATAAAGGGTAAAGCATAATTCCATCGAATATCATACATTGGTGCTTGAAACTTGCTACAAAACCCATACAAATCTGAACTCTATACTGATGATTTCAATTGACTGTGGGATTAAATTGTTTACATAAGTATCTTAATTTTTCCCTATTCATTTTGTTTCATGTATGTGCATAGACTAGGTATATGGCCTTTTGGTTTCTAATTAAATGATACTAACCAATCTAATTTGATCTTAAAACCTAAAGATGCCATAAAACCCTAGTTCCATCTCATAACTTCTCAACCCTAGTTATAGCATGCAATTTGTAGTTCATGAAACCCTAGTTGGTTTTCAATTTGTACATGTACATGTGTTTCTACTTCTAAGTCATGCATGCATGTGAACTTCCACTTGTGATCCATGTTCAACCCTATTCATTTTGTTTCATATATGTGCATAGCCTAGGTATATGGCCTTTCGGTTTCTAATTAAATGATACTAACCAATCTAATTTGATCTTCAAACCTAAATAGGTCATAAAACCCTAGTTCCATCTCATAATTTCTCAACCCTAGTTATAGGATGCAATTTTGTAGTTCATGAAACCCTGGTTGTTTTCAATTTGTACATGTACATGTGTTTCTAGTTCCATCTCATAACTTTTAAAGAGGTCATAAAACGCTAGTTCCATGTCATAAGTTCTCAACCCTAGTTACAGCATGCAATTTGTAGTTCATGAAACCCCAGTTGGTTTTCAATTTGTACATGTACATGTGTTTCTAGTTCCATCTCATAACTTGTCTAGAGGTAATAAAACCCTAGTTCCATCTCATAACTTATAAATTGGTAAGAAAACCAATCTAATGATAGAAATCTAAAGAGGTCATATAAACCTTACTTGGTTTTGCTTGTTATTCATGTACATGTGTTTCTAGTTCTAGATCATGCATGCATGTGAACTTCCACTTCTGATCCATGTTCAAGCCTATTCAATTTTTTTCATGTATGTGCATAGACTAGGTATATGGCCTTTTGGTTTCTACTTAAATGACACTAACCAATCTAATTTGATCTTCAAACCTAAAGAGGTCATAAAACCTAGTTTTATTATGTGGTTTGTTGGATTATAATTTAGTAAAAGAATAATATATCTTGTGATCTCTAGGATGATATGGGAACCCTACGAACACATGCATGGTCAATGGTTTTTCAGAGTTAACCCACCAATGCAAGAGTTGCATTGAAGGAAACTGAGCAAAACCCTAGTTTATGAAATCAATGCACAATGAAGTCATTGGGCCATGAAAACACAAGGGAGAGCGACACCTAGAGGTAATCACCTGCGAGGAGACCAACAAAGTTGACGGTTCTTTGATCTGACCTCCAGTTTTTGAGTTATGTCGAGATGAAAGTTGCATGAAAATGTCGTTCACAAACACTTGGTGACTTTCGGTTCAGGAGAGAAAAAACAAACGGATTAGAAAAATTCCATGTCGTTGCCTCGTACAAGTCTATATGCGAAAGGTCGATATGGGAACCCTACCAACACAGGAACGGTCAAGTTTTTTGTAGTGTTGACCTTCTAATGCTAGAGTTACATTGAAGGAAACTAAGCAAAACCCTAGTTTATGAAATCCATGCACAATGAGGTCACTGGGCCTTGAAAACAAGATCAAGAGGGGCACCTAGAGGTAATCGCATGCCAGGAGACCAACATAGTTGATGTTTCTTCGATCTGACCTCCATTTTCTGAGTTATGTCCAGTTAAAAGTCGCATGAAAATTTTGTTCAAGGACACTTGGTGACTTTTGGTTCGGGAGCAAAAAACAAACAAATCAGCAAAATCGCATGTCGTTGGCTCCTGCAAGTCTGTATGGGAAAGGTCAATATGTGAACCCTACCAACATAGGTACAGTCTATATTTTTCATGCGTTAACCCACCAACACTAGAGTTGCATTGAAGGAAACTGTGAAAAACCCTAGTTTACGAAATCAATGCACAATGAAATCACCGGGCCTTGAAAACACGAGGGAGAGGGCCACCTAAAGGTAATTGCATGCCAGTAGACCAACAGAGTTGGCAGTTTGTTGATCCTACCTCCAAGTTTCTGAGTTATGTTGAGTTGAAAGTCGCATGAAAATTTCATTCAGGGACACTTGGTGACTTTCGGTCCGAGAGAAAAAAACCAAACTAAGCAGCAAAATTGCATGACGTTGGCTCCTGCAAGTATGTATGGGAAAGGCTGATATGGGAACCCTACCAACACAAGAACGATTGAGGGTTTTGAAGAGTTGACCCACCAATGCAAGAGCTACAAGAGTTGACCCAACAGCATAAATTAAATCTACATTAATATAAAAGCATTAAAAAAAAGTAAATTGCAACCACTCGAGAGCATGTTATTTTCTGATTTCTATTTGTTGGTGTCTAAAAACACTGGGTTGTTCTTGGTGCCTCCAATGTGCCATAGATGGTGCTTCTATCCTAGGAACACCAAAGGCTAAATATTAGTACTCTCATAAGAAAATAAAGAGAACACAACGAAAATGTGCAAACATGATTTATATATTATTCACCTGAGGTTGTAGGATCATGTTTATAGTTTCTAGTATCCTTTTAATAGTATTATGTCTATGAATGGTATCCGTCAATCATAGGTTTATTACATTGGGAATAATCTAACGGTAAATAATTGAAATTGTGCTTCATCATGTAGTTTAAATTTTAAATAATGCACCTGATAATCTAGCCACACCGAACAATCTAGAAACACCTGACAATGCACTTAGTCGAGTAGGCCATCTAGATCATTTATATTTCTAATGGTGTCCATCAGTATTTCATGCTCTATATGAGGTAGCAAGTATCTTACATATGACCTATTTTTTTTCGAAAGTGTGTGCAGATTGATGTTTATACCAACTACTAGGTTTGTGACGTGGTATACAATAGCTCCTGGTCTATAATCCTGATACACAGACCCACCCCTCCTTTTCTATTGTGCTGCTAGTGTCAATTACTCCCCTTTTATAACCATCGATCTGGTTAGGAATTCAATATTTCCATCATCTGTAACAAGCTCAAGAATGGTTTGTTTCCCCTCTAAGCAACGTGCCAGCCAATAGTTAGAAACCCATTCATTATTTTTTAGGGAAACCATCGCATATATCTGACCCGTGAAATGAAATAGGTCGAGTTAACAATACATTTTTTAAATAAGGTCTTTCATTTCTAATTTCTACATCAATTAAATTCTACTTAGGTCAAGTTAACAATACATAAATTAAATTTCTAATTTAGGTACTACTAATTTAATTTTGTGTACATGCTTGTATGAGATTCAATATGTGATCATAGTCTATAGAAATATGTGTCTGATCATCTTCCAAATGGTTTATTTCATTAACCCCCTCGAAATAGGTGCCAAGTGTCACTCGATACCATGTATCAACTGTATCTATATACTCACAAACATCCTATTCATCGATGCTCCAGGAACTGCAAAAAAAATCCTTCAATATTGTCCAAATTTGTAGGGTTGAGTTGTCTGAGCTTCTAATTGAATGAAACTGCTGAGTTCCATCCACTATGTTCACCCGATGTGTTTGGGATCGGTCCACATTTGTCACCTCCTAGAATATTCTCCGCACTAGGTGTTTCCTTCTTGATTTTTATCCCATGACAGATGCACACCATTTAACTATAGATGCAACGTCTCGAAGGCGAGCACCTATAGTAACTTCATATCTTCCCTTCAAAGGGTAGTTTTTATGCATGGACCATCACCTTTTTTCTCTCCTTTTCTATGACTAGTTTCAAAGTAGTTCCATATATGTGGAACCTTGTATTTTATGTGCAACAAACACAACCATTGAAATACATGTGCATTCTTGAACCATCCAGAACAACCATCCGACCAAATCAAATGACGATAAAATGGTATATCCATACCTATCACATGTGGCATACAATAATTTAAGGCAATGTTGCATGTAATGGATGCCTGGGTCCGGTCGTCACTTATGTAGAAGTGACTTTCTTTCAGTATCACACGTCTCTCTTCATTTTTATCTCGCCCATGTCGGTACATGATATGGACCATTATGCACACCTGCTCTGAGTGATAGTATTGACTTTGTATTTCATTTTGTGTAATTTTTCGCAAATTCAACCATTGATAGTATTGTTCCGAGAGGGAAGGTGTCTTGACATATTCTGAATTTCTCATCTTGCCACCATGCCATATCGACATGTTGAATGTACTGTTGGATATTTACACAAAACTATGAAATAGAATCATATACTTGCACCTGTTGTAAAAAAATAAACAGTGTTATAAAACAACATAAAAAGATGTACATGAATTCACCAACTTAATGTACACGAAGTCACCTGTGAAGTCACCAATTTAATATTCCTGATTTCTTTCCCATGATGTAGCTGATATGTATCATACTGATAGTTCTGCTTCTTGACAATTGCATTCCTGAATGCTTGATCTTCACTCTCATGGATGCAATCAGACCATAATGATATCCCACCACAATTTTTGCAAGAACCCTCTACACATTGTTTTAAGTAATGTGTCTTCCCATCTTTCCTCAGACACATTATGCTATGGATAAAATCTCTGGATGACATTGGAGGTACTGTACTTGATCATTCTTGCACATGGTTAGGATGCAAAAAATGATGTATATGTGCAAATTTATGATAATATAGATCAAAATCTATGTGGTATCTACAACAAGTGTTCCAGATGGTATTGATTCTAACACACCAAGGCTTGCATTTTTCAAAATATCTTTGCCTGAGCCTTATCTCTACATGGAAAACTTTAAACATCTTGAACAATTGAGTTTGTGTCATGTCAAGATAATGTTTAACATGATGTAATAACCCAAAAGTTTGTAAAAAATTAAAATTTTTCATGTAACATAAAATGTTTGTACTCCTCACTGCCTAGGGACCAATAAATGCTAATGGTTACTTTAAACAATAGTATTTAGATCAGCACATTTTTAAATCTTTTAGTTCTATATAATTATTTGTTTGTCTTCATAGTCCTATGTTAACGATTTGAATTTAACAGTATATGTTTTTAGAAGGACAGGAAAAGAATATTATCTATTAACCTGATACTGAGTGTGTTTTTACTGTCTTATGACAAGTAGGAAAGAACTTCAGTTGAGATCGAGGATTACTTAACTTATAGCTAACACAGTAAAGTGTTACTTCTTCTACAGGTTCTGAACAGGTAAACAATTAAGACGTTTTGTTATCAGTATTTCCAAATCGAGAAATAACATTAAACTAGCATATAACAAAATGCTAGTTAAATTATTTGTTTACATCGTAAGCAAAAAAATAGGTATTTTTGATCTTATTATTTACGATCTGCATAGACGATAATAGTGAGTACTTTTCTAGCAAACAGAACTTAGCTTAATTATTCTTCTAACTACCATAACTAGCTATTGTTTGTTTTAAAATAAATTGCATCATTCTATTTTTAAATTAGAAATCTGGATACAACCTTAGGGAAAAGCATCTCATCTATCAGTTGCCCTATTGAAACTACTTCGCGTTATAATAATTTCCAATAATATTACTTTTACTGATATTTGAGTAAACCTGGAAAGATCTAAGGATCTGAGTAAGAATATTAAGCATATTTGATATAGGATTCATATACGAAACAATACTATGATGTACCAAGTATTTTTAAACTAGGATTAGCACTTATTGTTTGTAGATGTACTAACACCACTTGTTTTATTTCAACAATAGTGTTATAACTTTTTATGTAGGGAAGAATGTATTAATGTTTATAAGAGTACCGCCATTATTTCTGGTGTATAATTCCTCTTCTCATCAAATTTTACTATAAGGCATTTTGATATCAATTCTAATATCTATGTTAATATGCTAACTAGGCATATTTGTTGTAACAGCTAGTAATGGAATTTCATAGTTGATTTCCACTGCTATAATTTGTATTTAAGCAATATTCATGATGGAGATCTTTTGCATTAAGTTTTCTATACTGATGTTGATATTAGGAAATTCCATATTTGAATTTGTATATATGTCTACTATATTTGAAACCATATTAAACCCTAATGTTCTTACTATCTAATTCCCATGTTTTAGACTATTTGATAATTATACATAATATCTTAAATGCCAACCCATAACATGTATTATATCATGGTATTAATACATTTCTTTTCTACTATGATATGTAGTTTAAGCAAGGTTTCAAACTATAGCCCAAGACCCACAATTTCAAAGATTTTACAAGCCATGTGTTGGAAATACAAAGGTTAGGTTTTGGGGTTTGACCGAAGGCCGTATAAAAACGTGCTAAACCCTAAAATTTCACATTCTTCTTAGTCTTATCAGGATGCTATGTGTTTGTGAAAGTGATAGGCTTATGGCCACAAGGTTTACTCTCAAACTTGCTCCTTCTCCTTCTGCAAGCTTCCTATTCCTTCTACCTTCCTCTGCTTCGAAGGTTTTGTAAATTTACGATTGTGTTGAGCCACAATACCCCTCAAACTGTTGGGGTTTACCTCGGTAACCATTGTCTTTGCAAACTAGTGTAGTCATGACTTGAGAAGATGAGAACAACTACTAGGTTGTTGTGGAGTGGCATGAACTATTACTTGTAGTTTTTAAGATTGTAGGCGGAGGTATAAGGGACTTCACAGTACATTTGGTAAGGTGGAATTTGTTCTGCTCCATCTTGGGGTTTGGAACTTGGTTTGTACTGAGTGATCTTCATAAATCTTCTACAATGCTTCTTTGAATCCCATCATTCTTGGAAAGATAGCTCAGAGCTGGAAGTGAACACTATGTGCATGCAATCTTCCTGACAGTGCCCTCCCAAAGCTTGTTATTTGCAAAAGAGGTGGCTAGGATTTTAAAACTTGTCTTAAATGATAGAGTTAGAGGATAAAATTCCAGGTATAAATTCCTTCTAATTTAGCATTAATGCATTGTTCGAAATAGTTTCCTTTATTTATTATCATAATAGTTCTAATGTCTTGCTTTCGTGTTTAAACCTTTGCAGGTTGCAGTATAAATCATTGCCCAGGGTTTGAAAATTGTAAAGAGAAGGGACTCCACCAAATCGATACCCTGGTAAGCCTCGGTTTCACTGAGGTTCTCCTACAGTGGTTTAAAGTGTTTATTTTTGTTGATGGAGTTTGTATATTTAAGGGGTCCTTTAGCTCAGCTGTGATGAACTACATTGTAAAAACTTGGACTGGTCAGGGGCCATTATATGATGATTGGTTTTAGAAATTGTAAAGCCCTAGTGCTTGTTTTAGCAAAGTTTTGGAAGGGATTTCATAGCCGAGACACTATTTTGTTTACTGTGAAATATGTTCGTAGTGATGATAGCTTTTGAAAACAAGATTTTAAGCATTGACTTGTTATGTAAAAAGGCCATAGGGCTGAGACTATTTCTGTTCAGTTTTTTGGTCTTAAAAGTTTGTTTTCAGCTTCAAGCTGGTGGAGTATAACTCTTTTTTGATAATATAATTTCATATATAAATTGATTAATGTATTTACTTCTATTGGAAAATAACCTCTTGAAGGTTTGGGGATTAAGTAAAATCTTAGTTAATTTATTTTATTTATGTAAATTATATTCTGATGGTTTTTTACCGTAGGTTTTTTTTTAATAGTAACTTAGTTATTAAAAATAGTAATGATTTTTGTAGAAAAAGAAATAGAGAGAAGATATTGGCTAAATAGTTTCATTCTTTTATATAATCTCACAGAATGTACATATACTGTTAGCTTTTTATTTATTACAAAATTAGTATTTTGTTCTTGATTTACCCTAGTTTGTATTTTCACTTAGATGAATTAATTTGATAATTGTTTAGCCTTGTATACTGTTCCTTTTAAGTTAGAACTTAAACATGATAATTTCATGTTTTTATATTATCTGTTTATTATTAAAAGATTAGATTTATAGTATTAATTTTTTATTTACTGTGTAATTCATTACACATACTAGTGTATAATCTCCTTATCTCTTTCCTATCTATCTTTATTTAATTTGTTTAAGTACTTTAACTAAATTAAAGGATAAAAGAAAACATACCAAGAATTTATACAAATGATCCTATAGAAAATAACAATTTCATCTGCATACATACTTTATTCGAATTCTTTATTTGATAATAAACTAATCTGCTGTACTAGAGTACTACCTTATAAAAGGTGTGGAAAAATATAGTTTAGGTATTTTCCTTCTATCTATTAATTTAATCAAAAATTCTTCTACTCATATACCCTAATCTAACTAGTTCAGAACTTACTAACTTTCACAGAATATACATTTCTCCTAACTAACCCTAACAACAATAAGAAAAAAAGTATACAATATCATTGATAAATATTAAAGTTTCCAGATAACAAGAAACACTTAGATAACTGAAATAAATAAGCAAAACCTGGAAATATAGATGAGGTGACAACAACTTAAGGAACCTGTTCCTCCCAACCAACTCCTGGAGAAGAGCTCGACCACAATTCTCAAGACCCCCAAGCTTGTCTCCTGGTCCACCTGGTAGAAGTACTAGGTGAGAGATGTAGTCTAGGAATCCTCTGCAACTCCACTGAGTGTTCAACAGAAAGTTAGTTATGGATACAGCAGTATAAACATGGCTTAGAATAGCTACACTATTTCAGGTCTTCAACACTTTTCCTCTCAAAACATACTTCAGCTAGTCCCCTCCATTGAATTCTCTTGTGCACTTCATTCACTCAGAATGACCACAAATCTAGAATGAGCAACCTCAATTGTCTTCAATGGGAAGTTTTATTAGCATGCCTAGGTATTTTGGGTCAGTTTTTAGTTAATGAGCCACCTCCTCTTGTTCCACTTTCTTGGGGAACATGACCACAAAAATAGGGAAGTTTCCACCTGCAACAGCTAGAAGTAGTTTGAGGATGCTGCCAAGTGTCAATCTGCTCTCAACCTAGCCTCCTCCATCAAGTGAGTAGTAAAACACGCATTTAACAGCTTCCCTAAGCTGTTGTCTTGTATTTCATTTATTTATTAATAAAATATTCTGCAATTACCTTAAATTATCCTTGACCCCACTTGGTCATTAATTACAAACTTTAACATAAAATATAACATAATGTTTCTTAAAACATAAAAAAGTTTTGCAAATTGGGGCATGTGACAAGTTCATTGTTCATAGAAGCCCTACAATGTTTTAACACATCCTTTGTTTTAGAAAAAGGCCTAGTGTTATCATCCCAAAACATGTGCACTAGTCTTTTCACTGCTTTAGCTAACTTCATGTCTTTGTGGGGAAACCTACTATTAAATGCCCACAATGTTTCCATTTGTCCCTCTACATCAAAGTTTTCTCTTCTTACTAAATATTTTTTAAGTGTCTTCGGATGTAAAGGCGCAATTTGTGATCTGCATTTAAGTAAACGGTGTTGTCTTGTGGATCTACATACAATTGATTCAACCAATACGCTGTGAGCCACATTACAGTCCTGTGAACGTGTTTTTTTACCAATCGATGTGAATGCAAAAGAAATAGATTTAACAATGTGATTACTTGATTCGATATTCTTCAATGTTCTTATGCCTAACTTTCTACTAACAGTTGCTGTATTTCTATATTTAAGCAAAGATAAAAAAATTGGCATTTACTGACTCCAAGTTCGTTATCAAAATATTATTTCATTATTTGAGAACAATGATGAAGGACAGTGTTTTTAGCCACTTTAGCTTCCATGGAATTCAATTATCTCTTCTCCACTTGTATGTGTTTAGGAGTTCTGTAATGTCCCTGTTGTGTCGCCTTAATTATTATGTTCACAAATGTGTGTTGTACTTACTTCTGGTGAGGAGCTCAAGGCCAAGGCCCCACCAAAAGAAAAATCATACAGCTTATACAAGTAAATTACCTAAGTGATAAACTTAGGAGACTTAAGACTTCAGCTAAACCTAACGACGCATGACTAAAACCACTAGGGCTAAAGACGAATGGTTAGAGAGCCATATTTTGATGCCATAGACTTACATATCATATTGATTATAGCCATGCTGAAAATAGGGATTCATCCTATAGGGGATTTATCTACTCCATGGAAGTTCATCCTGACTAAGACACCATGGCCTAGTTATCTAACTCGATTATGTTGCGATCTTTTAGTATCGACAAAAGTTAAGAGGTTAAAGTAGAAAGGAAGAGTATCATGTTCGACATGTCTCATTTATAAATTGAGGAGTGACATACCCTCTATCTAGACTATTATATAGTACTTATATCGGGGGAAAAGCGGAACACTATGACATTAAACATATATTTGAATTATAATATAAAAGGAGAATTACATTATAAAAGGAAGATATATGTGAATATATGTTTTGAAATTACATGTATTGGAGGGGAGTAGCCAACTAAATGTCATGTGCTACGTATATAAGAACCTTCTTACTTATATACCTAATATCCGTAGAACCACCTACCCATAGCGCTGGAGTGCATTGCTTTCCTTTAATATGGACCGTCATTCTTATTAATTATTCGAAAGCATAGATCATGCTTCCTAGTTTCCGTAGGGCCAAGTTCAGAAGGGAATCATAGGGGTAAATGGCTAGCTCCTAGATGGGTATGCATTTTATTATAGCTTGGTATGTATGTACACATCGAGGCATATATATATATATATCGGTATACGTACATACCTAGTATGGCCATCGAAAATAGTGGCCAACTTAGTCCATTATTTTTATGGGTTAACTTACACGTGAAACATGCAAAAAGAACCAAATAACTCAAAGGGAGTTTCTTTTTTTTTAAATACAAAAGGAATGACCCTTCTGTAAGTAAAGCATGAGTACCCACAATGGGTAGTAAGTCAAGGGTTTAAATTACCTTACAAGACATTGTTATTGGTATGTGAATACACGTAAATTCCTCGAATAAGATGAAGTTTCCAAGTTAAGTGTCATTAGAATATGAACATACATAAAATCCTTAAACAGAGGAGGTAAAAGAGGAGGTTTTTATGGATGCATGCCTGCAGGTAGTTATTTTCTGGCCCTGAGTTAAAGGCAACCCTGCCTCAACAAAAATATACTCGCAAAATGACTGCCTTAAATTGTGAGGAACCAAGTATTTTGGCAGAATCATTGCCTTAACTTGTGGGGAACATAGCGCACCTTAGGGAAGACCATTTCCTCTCTGGCTATTTATTTCAATAGGTATTTTCATTTAGGGGAGGGAATTCGACCTTTATACGGGGTTTTGGAAGGTAGAAACCTCTACAATTTCCAAGAGTCGAGCTCTGATTTTCCAAGGGGCAACTGCCGGGGAAAGTGGTCTGGAGAATAGGCGCATCAATGGACCTTTATCTTACCTGCCTGGGAGTTGGTGATTGTTATTAGGGAGCTACACTTGCCAACGCCCTCTATATCCCGGTACGGTGATCCCTTGCATCGCATTCCTTTAAGGTAAGATACTCAACGATTAAGATCCGATGTGCATGTTTTGTTCGGTGATTTGCATCTAATCTCTAGATTTAATTCTCCCCATCCGTGTATGTATCCTCTCCTTAGAATGAGCTGAATCTACACTATACGGTTTATTTCCAAGTCTATTTTGGTTTGGAGCCCATCATCATGGGAAAAGTTAAACTAGACAGAAGTAGAGACTTTGAGATGCCTGTGTGAGGTGTTTTGTAGCTCTAATGAACAATGAAGTTTAAACATGAATGCTTAATCTATCTATCGTTCAAGGATGATCGAACTAAGGAAACAGTTAAGATCCTAACAAACTAATTATTTTTCCAGTAAGAATAAGTTCAGGGCAGCAAGAAATTTAAGCTTTACGGAAGTAATTGGGCTGCATTGTTTTGTTGAAAACCAGCTACCATGAGCATGCTCGTAGATTCTAGTCATTGATAGAAGGGATGTGCCTATGATTTGGATATTAGGCAGACACACCATGCCAACTGTGATAATGTGAAATGTTGTAGAGAGAATAATTATAATAAGCTACCCTCTTGAAGATGTTAGATCTGCGTCCTGCGATAACCAGGTTTCGTGTTCCCTATTTAATGAGAATGTTTAAAGTCACTATGGGGATAAATTGGAAAATAATTATAATACTGTAAATACTTGTGGAGATGAAAATTCTTTACAAGGTTTCTATTAGAAAATCAAATCGAGTGAGGAGCTCAAGAGAGTTTTCAGGTTACCTAATCTGTTCGATTTAACGACTGTGGCTTAATCCATTTACAGTCGACTAACAAACTCTCAGTTTGACCTTAGGTACCTATGTAACTTTTGGAGGAGTGACTAGTTCTTTGTTTTACGGCCATATTGCATAGTAGTGAAATATTTGGATAACATAGACAAACAAAAGATTTATATAGGCCTATCTTTTAAAAGCTTTACCTGCATTTTTGAAGTCAAATGTATGACTGCGATTAAGCTTGTCTATTTTAATCCTTTCCTGCATGTTGGATGTCAATTGTAGGACATTGATTCTGGTGAAATAAGCCATAATATATATATGGGTAACCTAGAGATATAAAGAGCTTCGTGTATACTCTATTTTTATTTTGTTATACCTTGTCAAAAGTTGGGTTTTGGATATTTATTTAGATAAGAAGGTAGGGTGTTTAGGTTACATTTAACATGTAATTTACATCTCCATATGGCAGAATGGTTTTTCCCAATTCATTATGAGTATACCTTCCCTTAGTAGGCCTCATAGAGCCGGGGGTCTTATATTTACCTTGTAAGGTTCGTTTATGAGAAGCTTGGCAACAAAGGTTGTTGCGGTTGTAAAACATAATATTTTTGGAATAAATATGCTCGATGGTTTGGTGGACGTAACCCTGGGTTGGGGTGAACCACGTACATTGGTGTGTATTATGTTACATATTTTGATGTGTGTTATTTTATGTGCTTGGATGATCCCTTTTTCTTATTAAGATGATGTAAATAGCTCGATGTGCTTCGATGATATCTTAATTATGATGATGTAAATGGCTAGATGTGCTAGTAGGTTCTCTTTCCACTGAATACCCTATGATCGTTTGGAAGATTGATATTCTTACCCTCTCACAATGAAAAACTGAGAGCGCATATGTTATCATATGTTCATCTATGGAAATAATTTGTTTGGTTTTCTATGATTGACATGTTGGAGCCTTTGATGCCTTTCAGATATTGGGGCTCAGCAAACATCTTTCTATTTTCCTGTAATTTGGGGAAGAAATCAATGTGGGGATGGTTGTAACCTGTAAGATGTTTGTATCACATATCAGCATAACTTGAAACTCTTATATTAAGGATATATATCTTAAGGATATTACTTGTTTGAATGGGGCTATGGATATTAGACTAACAATATTTCAAGACCCCAAGAAATGCTTTCATGTAAGGGAATCAGATCTGAATATATATATTAGTTTTGCATTTAATTGACGCCATCATGCCATGGCAGAAAAATCGATAAACTCATGGAATTCGATTGTGAAGTGATAAATTGTATTGATGCTCAATAATGACCAAAGAAGGTTGGTTAGATTAGTGATACAATGCCAAAAATGATAAGGAGAGGAGCACTAAAAGTGATTCCTTATACTAATAAAGTAAATAGTTAGATAAAAACAGCAGTTTAACAATATGTTAAAG
Source organism: Pseudotsuga menziesii (assembly GCA_001517045.1). Lineage (NCBI taxonomy): Eukaryota > Viridiplantae > Streptophyta > Pinopsida > Pinales > Pinaceae > Pseudotsuga > Pseudotsuga menziesii. The sequence continues at coordinate 37,852 of LPNX010908085.1, forward strand.
TATGTTAGATAGGGCACACTTTGTAGCCATGAAAGATGTTGCACTAAGTGGTAGAATAACATAAACAAAAGGAAAAAAATCTTACCCCTTTTTGCACATAATGGCATGGAGGTACAAGGGGTGTGTTACATATGGTATCAGAGCCAGAGTTGAAAGACTTGGGACTAATTGGACTCAAAATTCTCCTACATGTTTTACTTTGGAACTACATGTCTACTGACCTTGGAGTTGTGCAAGGGAGGATGGAAAATTAGCTCAAAATCACAACGAAGATGACCCAATACCTTGTCAGTTCAATGTGAGACCTGAGCATGTAAGTACACAAGTATCCGGTTATTCTCTTGCTCACTTACGAATATGTTTTATAAATAGCTAAGATGATTGCTTCGTCTCTATTTTGAGTTGCACCAATAAACTTTACTGAGCCTTAGAAGTCTTCTTGGAGAAACTCATGGTTGACGAAGGTAGTATAGTAGTTCCTATTATAATAGTAATGTGGGGTCGGAATTCGTAGATGAATTGGCTACTAATGACTTGATATATGTTAAAAGAATTCCGTGTGGAAAATTTGTGAAAGTTTACACTCTAAAACACAGTAAATAATGTTGTTAAAAAGTAGCATTGAAAGGGAAACTTGATGAGATGACCCTTTAGAAGTGACTATTTAGCCGCAAAACTATCACGCATAGTAAAAGATTTAAGCACAAGGTAAGCAATGCTAAAAACATATGTTGTATTGTCAAGACTATATGAGTAAAAACTTTATTAAATAAATGTTATAAATACTAACGTTTGAAACACCTTTTTACACTTGCGGTGTCATGCAAACCATGAACAAATAACTTGCACAAAATCATATGGATGATCTACTCATTGTAACATGTTGGGTGGTTGATAGAAACCATGTCGCACATCTGAAACTAGACTTATCTTCCCTTGAAAGGTTTGTTTTCTTGTGTAATCTCTTTGGGTATTAACACCTTTGAATAATTTCTTTGTATCTAAAACATCGAGCATTGAAGGTGAATTCCGTAAGTCCTTCAAACAACTTTGCACTTAACATTCACATCATTTGTTTCAGATCTGAGTTCATTGCCTATTTTGATTTTGACTGATAACATTGGGAATGACTGCTGATATATGTAAACCATTGACATTGTGGTTAAGAATTGAGATCAAAATCCTTATTTGGCTTCCAAATTTAATCAGGTATCAATTCTGAATTTGTTGCTGAAATTATATTAATTGGAATCTGATTCTTGGTGAGTTTTTCTTTTGACATTTAGTCTCCTCCCTTGTGAATTGAATACTAAGGATCTGATTTAATGCTTAAATAATGTTTGACATGTTTCTTGACACGGTAGAAAATGGAGGTTTGAAAGTTGATAACGATTTTTGAGGTTATAAATCCATTAATGGAGGTATTGAAGTTTTGTGTTGTAAAACCTATTGTTTGTTCACTAAAGTGACAAATATAAATACATGTCAAATTGTATCTCTTTATGAATCATGACATTACTAGATTGAGTGTTGAAAATACTTAAATAGAATGGCGAATGTACATCTCGATCGGTGTCGACCTCGCCAAGGCTATCGTGGATACTGGTGAATGATATTATACATACTGAAAAGTTTTTTTGTATAGTTACAAGTACTAGCTTCATAATTGTTAAGTAAATGAATTCTTAGAGTCATGCTTTTATTGGTGAACGTTCTAGAATTGGTTCCTTGTTGCTTGGATTTGAGTTTTGATCTTCAACTATCCTGTGTCTCGATTTGCCCATGGATGGTATTTTCATTTTTTCTATTGATATAGTAGCCAAATAGACTATTTTATTGCTATCATATGTCTATTTTTAGATTCTAGCAAGAACCCTAGGATTGAATTCTAGCTCTAGATTAAAGGATCTTGTTGGTAATCTTGTGAATGAAACCATTAAGAATTTGATAACATTATTGTTGTGTGGATGATGTTAAGATTGGCATTTTAAGAGCTTATATGGATTTGATTATCTCAAGATATTGATGTTAAAAATAAATGAGTTGATGAATGCTATATAATGTTACATGCTAACATGGCAGGATAGGCTAGGAACACTATCGGTTGGAGCCAACCATTAGAAAATATATGTTGCCATAGATAAGGAGGTTAAGTATGGGTGTTGTTTTACTTAATATAATTGTCTAACCTCGATTTTTTATAAACAAGGGCTAACTGTTGATGATGTTGTTGCATACTAACATTGCAAGCTTCACCAAGATTATGACCATGGCTACATCGATGTACATTATGGTATATAAATCTGCCTATGTATGTAAGTTGTGCTCAATTACTTAGAAAAAGGAGTAAGGAGTAATTTTTTTTTTTTTTTGGTTTACGAGGATATGTAACTCATGAATGACGATTAAAAAAATCGATGTAAATTATGATAATTGATTATTGCAATTTTGTGTTATCAATGAATGTTTTTGACTGACTATGTAATTGATTCATGAACCGTGACAATGACAATAAAGTCATGAAAGGACCATGGAGTGTATGTTGCAATAATCAAGGTTAAAATTTGTACAAATACGAACAAGGAAAATTTTTGGATGTTGTGGGAGCACCATGGTGTTAGGCAAGTGATTGCCGCATTAGCACACTAGTGTTAGGCATATATGTTGAAGGAGCACAATGGTGTTAGGAAAGCGATTGCCACGTGAGCACATTGGTGTTAGGCATATGGTGTGGCAAAAAGACCTAGGCAAAAAAAAAAATTGGACATCTGGAAGACAGGATGTTGTTTGATGTCACTGAGGCGGAAATTTTTAACTAGTGGTTAAAAGGGAGAGTAACCTCAGAAAATTACTGTAAGTCCACACAAGATTGGAAGAGAAACCCAGAGGGTTGGAAACATAACAAACGAAAAATGTGTTAACGAATTTTTAAGTAATTAAACTATTACCTACTTAATGTGGAATATGAGGAAAGGGTCCTTACTCACATTGAGGATGATGTAACTATCCAAAGGATAGTAATTATGTTTTATTGATGAATCTATAACATTATGAAAAATAATTGGCTATCATGATACCAATAAAAAGCTATAAAGTGTTCCTTAAATTGTAAATGTGGTATTGCATGAGAATCCTTTGCTTATATTTTAAGTTGAATTATAAATGTTTGACATGATATACTGAAGAAAATTGGGCTAGACCTGAACTTGTTGTAGGGAACCGCAAGTCTTGAACGATAGTGGCTTGATAAATACCAAAAGATCTCAGGGGGGAATCAAAACAAAGGGATGCAAAGAAGAAAGATGATAAATGAAAATAAGGTAATCTGGTCAAAGAAAGCTCTGGAACACCTAGGACGGTGTTATTTTAAGGGGGGAAGGATGTAATGTCCCTGTTGTGTCACCCTAATTATTATTTTCCCAAATGTGTGTTGTACTTACTTTTGGTGAGGAGCTCAAGGCCAAGCCCCACCAGAAGCAAAATCATACAGCTTATACAAGTAAATTACCTAAGTGATAAAATCAAGAGAATTAAGACTTCAGCTAAACCTAACGACGCGTGACTAAAACCACTAGGGCTAAAGACGAATGGTTAGACAGCCATATTTTGATGCCATATACTTACATATCATATTGATTATAGCCATGCTGAAAATAGGGATTCATCCTACAGGGGATTTCTCTACTCCACAGAAGTTCATCCTGACTAAGACACCATGGCCTAGTTATCTAACTCGGTTATGTTGCGATCTTTTAGTATCGACAAAAGTTAAGAGGTTAAAGTAGAAAGGAAGAGTATCATGTT
>LPNX010908085.1:44554-67552 GCA_001517045.1 Pseudotsuga menziesii
AAAATGAACCAAATAACTCGAAGGCGGTTTCTTTTTTTTAAAATACAAAAGGAATGATCCTTCTATAAGTAAAGCATGAGTACCCACAATGGGTAGTAAGTGAAGGGTTTAAATTACCTTACAAGACATTTTTATTGGTACGTGAATACACGTAAATTCCTTGAATAAGAGGAAGTTTACAAGTCAAGTGTCGTTAGAATATGAACATACATAAAATCCTTAAATAGAGGAGGTAAAAGAGGAGGTTTTTATGGATGCATGCCTACGGGTAGTTCTTTTCTGGCCCCGAGTTAAAGGCAACCCTACCTCAACAAAAATATAATCGTGCAATGACTGCCTTAAATTGTGAGGAACCAAGTATTTTGGCAGAACCATTGCCTTAACTTGTGGGGAACACAGCGCACCCGAGGGGAGACCGTTTCCTCTCTGGATATTTATTTGAATAGGTATTTTCGTTTAGGGGAGGGAATTTGACCTTTATACGGGGTTTTGGAAGGTAGAAACCTCTGCAATTTCCAAGAGTCGAGCTCTGATTTTCCAAGGGGCAACTGCCCGGGAAAGTGGTCTAGAGAATAGACGCATCAATGGACCTTTCTGTTACCTGCCTGGGATTTGGTGATTGCTATTAGGGAGCTACACTTTTCGACGCCATCTATAACCTTGTACAGTGATCCCTTGCATTGCATTCCTTTAAGGTAAGATACTCAACGATTAAGATCCGATGTGCATGTTTTGTTCAGTGATTTGCATCTAATCTATAGATTTAATTCTCCCCATCTGTGTATGTATCCTCTCCTTAGAATGAGCTGAATCTACACTATACAGTTGATTTCCAAGTCTGTTTTGGTTTGGAGCCCGTCATCACGGGAAAAGTTAAACCAGACAGAAGTAGAGACTTTGAGACATCTGAGTGAGGTGTTTTGTAGCTCTAACGAACAATGAATTTTAAACATGAATGCTTAATCTATCTATCGTTCAAGGATGATGGAATTGAGGAAACAGTTAAGATCCTAACAAACTAATTATTTTTCCAGTCAGAATAAGTTCGTGGCAGTAAGAAATTTAAGCTTTATGGAAGTAACTGGGCTGCATTGTTTTGTTGAAAACCAGCTACCATGAGCATGCTCGTAGATTCTAGTCATTGATAGAAGGGATATGCCTATGATTTGGATATTAGCCAGACACGCCATGCTAACTGTGATAATGTGAAATGTTGTAGAGAGAATAATTATAATAAGCTACCCTCCTATAGATGTCAGATCCGTGTCCTGTGATAAACAGGTTTCATGTTCCCTATTTAATGAGAATGTTTAAAGTCACTCTAGGGATAAATTGGAAAATAACTATAATACTGCAAATACTTGTGGAGATGACAATGCTTTACAAGGTTGCTATTAGAAAATCAAACCAAGTGAGGAGCTCAGGAGAGTTTTCAGGTTACCTGATTTGTTCGATTAAACGACTGTGGCTTAATCCATTTACAGCGGACTAACAAACTCTCAGTTTGACCTTAGGTACCTATGTAACTTTTGGAGGAGTGACTGGTTCTCTGTTTTACGTCCATATTGCATAGTAGTGAAATATTTGGATAACATAGACAAACAAAAGATTTATATAGGCCTATATTTTAAAAGCTTTACCTACATTTTTGAAGTCAAATGTATGACTGCGATTAAGCTTGTCTATTTTAATCATTGCATGCACGTTGGATGTCAATTGTAGGACATTGATTCTGGTGAAATAAGCCATAATATATATATGGTAACCTAGAGATATAAAGAGCTTCGTGTATACTCTATTTTTATTTTGTTATACCTTGTCAAAAGTTGGGTTTTGGATATTTATTTAGATAAGAAGGTAGGGTGTTTAGGTTACATTTAACATGTAATTTACATCTGCGTATGGCACAATGGTTTTTCCCAATTCATTATGAGTATACCTTCCCTCAGTAGGCCTCATAGAGCCTGGGGTCTTAGCTTTACCTTGAAAGGTTCATTTATGAGAAGCTTGGAAACAAAGGTTGTTGCGGTTGTAAAACATAATATTTTTGGAATAAATATGCTCGACGGTTTGGTGGACGTAACCCCGGGTTGGGGTGAACCACATACATTGGTGTGTATTATGTTACGTATTTTGATGTGTGTTATTTTATGTGCTTGGATGATCCCTTTTTATTATTAAGATGATGTAAATAGCTCGATGTGCTTGGATGATCTCTTAATTATGATGATGTAAATGGCTGGATGTGTTAGTAGGTTCTCCTTCCACTGAATACCCTATGATCATTTGGAAGATTGATATTCTTACCCTCTCACAATGAAAAACTGAGAGCACATATGTTATCATATGTTCATCTATGGAAATAATTTGTTTGGTTTTCTATGATTGACATGTTGGAGCCTTTGACGCCTTTCAGATATTGGGGCTCAGCAAACATCTTTCTATTTTCCTGTAATTTGGGGAAGAAATCAATGTGGGGATAGTTGTAACCTATAAGATATCTGTATCACATATCAACATAACTTGAAACTCTTATATTAAGGATATATATCTTAAGGATATTACTTGTTTGAATGGGGCTATGGATATTAGACTAACAATATTTCAGGACCCCAATAAATGCTTTCATGTAAGGGAATTGAATCTGAATATATATATTAGTTTTGCATTTAATTGACGCAGTCATGCCATGGCAGAAAAATCGATAAACTCATGGAATTCGATTGTGAAGTGATAAATTATATTGATGCTCAACAATGACCAAAGAAGGTTGGTTAGATTAGTGATACAATGCCAAAAATGATAAGAAGAGGAGCACTAAAAGTGACTCCTTATACTAATAAAGTAAATAGTTAGATAAAAACAGTAGTTTAACAATATGCTAAAGTATGTTAGATAGGGCACACTTTGTAGCCATGAAAGATGTTGCACTAAGTGGTAGAATAACATAAACAAAAGGAAAAAAATCTTACCCCTTTTTGCACATAATGGCATGGAGGTACAAGGGGTGCATTACAAGTTCTCTTTCATTCTAATGTGAGATTTCTTACCGTTTGAAATGCTAGAGTGACGTTTGCATCCACTATAGGCTGACAAATTTGATTTGGAGATTGAACCACTTGGCATGGTTGTTGCGGAGTCACATTTGAATCATGAGGAACATAATTATTGAACTCTTCACAAGATTGTCCACTTAATAATGGACTAAGAATATAATTTCCGCTATAACTAGCTTCCTTTAATGGTGCATTATCTTCCTCCACCTCTACATGAGGTATCTATTGAGCGGGAATGGGAAATATTTGCTCATCCAATGAATGTCAATGATTTTTCAAATATTCCATCTTCTTTTCTTTTTTATTTTCAGCTTCTTCTGGTGTAAGCACCTACCTCGCTAACTTTCAACCTGTATTACATACATTCCCCATTGAAATCCACCCAAACTTATAAAAAACCTATGGATTTGTGTAAGAAATGATTAAATTGCAGGTTGAATTATTCTCTGTGTGTGGGTTCAAAAGAATTATGTCTTTTTCTACAGTAAACCTAGACCACAGCATGCAACCTGTGAAATGCCTCTTATACCTCAATGCTATTAAGGGTGAAAAAGGGGCAAATTTTTATTTTATTTTCATTGTTACTACAAAATGAGTCAATCACTATCTTAGGGAGTGGGATAACAACCTTAAGGAATAACAGTTTAAATTTTTCTCTCTATAAGACTATCAACTTTTGCATAGCATAGGTGATTACAATTTAAACACAATTCCACACTTTAAACGTTTAACATATGTCCTGGGCCTCCTTCCCATAAACATAGAATCCCAATATACTTATTAATTGACAATACTCCCAACAATTAAGTATAACCTCAGCACAAGAAAGTGCACTTGTATTATGGTCATTCTGAAAGTAACTTATACATAAAATAAACAACTTTTCAGGATCTGCATATAAAAGTTTACTGTTACTATGTTTTAAACAGGTCAACCTTGTCAGTGTTAGATCTTACGTGGTATTATAATGAAGCATGTCCAACCAATTCGATAAGAATCAAACTACACACATTGTAAAAATTTTGTATACTCGAGGGACAATAAGGAACAAATAAATGATACACATCAAGACACATAAAATTATATACATCCACAGCACACAAAAACAAGACCCATGTACATGGTTCATCCCAAACCTTGGGGTTACATCCACCAAAATTTAGCCACCCTCTTTATTTATAATTTCACATAGAAAAAATATACAAACTACATCATAAATTATGTTCCAATCCTCATAGTTACTCATATAACCATGGAGTAGATTTTATCGTCAAACTGAGACCCACATAATAAGAAAAGAACCTTTAGATACCCTGTAAGTAGGCATGGCCTTCATTTCAGAGTTTGTTAACTAACAATACCTCTATACGCTGACATGATTAAGTCCCAACTATCATGCTCTTACATTTGAACACAAAACAATGCAACATAGACCACATGGAAAAGGTAAATAGTTTTGATTCCCCTGATGCTAATGAATTTTATTATAAAGCATGACATACCTTGTAAGTTCTTCTCCTTCTTCATTTACTTGGAAACTATCTATCTTGTAAAAATGTGGTGCACATTTATTTTCATGTCTCTATATTATGAACTAGAAATTTGATGATGGACACAGACATCCAAGATAACTGCATCTTCAAAAATGAACTAGGCATGGTATAATGATTTGAATATTGCAGAGCAACAAATGATGACAACATCACAACCATAACGAATTAGTTCAATTACAGGAATATTCTAGACAATATCATCAAAACATCATGCACTTGACCACAATCAGACCTATCAATACTAAGACAATTTGGGCCAGATTTTCCAATTATTTCAGACATCGCACAATAATCCATTCCATAAGTAGAAACTCTTTCCCTATTTTCACCTTTACAATCGTGCAGAGACAACAAATTAGCTCTGGGGTAACAACAGCCTTCGTTGCACCGGTCAGGTTTTACATGGTTCCCTTCTTTGAAATGGCAAGTGCACATGGACTAAGATAAAATGGCAAGATAGGTATCTAGATAGTTAGTAATCAAAAACCCAGGAAGGCACCACACAAATCACTGTCACTTGAAGCAAGTGTCAAATCAGGAATTCCCTGCAATAAAAGGAGCAGACATCTAGCAGGTAGGTGGCATGTTTACCAATTAAGTTAGCAGAGGTATGGGGAAAGGGGACCACATACCAAAATATGAGTTTTATCTTCGGTGAAAAACTGCAGAGGCTAAAATAGATCATACAAACGTTCAATCTAGGACTCAAACCATGCATGCACTGATGTCTGATTTATAGAAGATTGTAACCTGCAATGTTTACCAATGTTATGCCAATCTATATTTCCTGGGCAGATAGGGGCGTCGGTAGGTTCAAGCAGGGTAGTATGTACCCAAAAGGATCTAATACCTATCGTATAAGCTCTGGCAGTGATCCAAAAGGAAAATCAACCCCGAAAATATAAAACATAAGCAAATCATTTTACATACAAATTAATAAATGTGTTTAAGGTAAACAGAGTGAATCTTCAACATGAGATCATAGTTTGGATCAGTGATGGATCCACATCAATAACGAGCACTCCTAGCTAGGAATAAATCGTGCTGAAATCACATTCAATCTACCAAATAGGATATACTCCAAATCACACAACCAAAAGCAAAAGAGGCTCATACCTCGGATTTTCTCAAACAAAAAATGAAGCACAGGCTATGGGAAAAATCACCATTCAATACCAAAGGCTCACTTCCGCCCAAGCTCAGGCAGTGACCTTCATAATCAAGATGGGCCTCCATTATGGATTTGACTCCAAGAGCTTCACTCAAAATAGAAGAGAGTCTGCACCGAGCACTGAATGCCAATGCTACCCAGGTCACGCACCCCCTATTATTTGCATTTTCCTTATACTTAAAGCGGAGGGGGGAGCGAATTTATAGGCTGGTTCAAATTTTTCCCTCAGAATAATTACTGCTCTTTCTATTTTCCTGGCACGCCCATCCGAATTTAAAGGGAGGAATTTTGGAAAGATCTGTCAAGGACATTAAGACCCCGACATAAATAGAAAGATTCCTTTTTAAACAAGTCAGTTACCCCTGTGTGTTTTCTCATAATTGAGGGAGGTTAGAGTCGTTTAAGAAAAAAAAAAAAATCTTCTTATCACAAAAATATTATTTTTGCTCATGCAGTATCCTACCTTAAATCTGTCAGTATTTAGCTTTAAATCCTACTTTGAATCTTTCCACACTTAGCCTTAAATTACACTTTAAATCTTTCAGTCACTTAGCATTAATCTTATTTATATATTAATAGCTTGTCTAGGGCTACCTAAAAAGTGGATATAGGTATATAACATGTCATAAGTTTGGTATATGCCAATAAATGTCACCCTAAAATAGTCCATATAAATGGTACGTTACCATTTAGTATTAATCGAGGTATTCGAGTCACAATATCTATTTGTCATATTGTCCTTTAGTAACTTAAAATATTGTTTGGTTATTTTTCTTTTAATATAACTCCTTGTCCCTTTGCCAAGGTTAATATGGTGGTAACCTCTCAAGCGATGCCTTAATTATGCTAGAATTCAAACCACTAGGCTATAGTATTTTTATACGACTAAAAATAGTGATCCCTATAGGATTTTATATTTTAGACGTTGATCAGAGTACGGTGTCGGAATTAAGGCTCCCTAACCATTCTCATTTTCCCCTAATGGTTCAGTTTCCCGTCCTTTAAGCTGTTTCGATATCTTGAGTCTCCTAGGTCTACAATTTAGGAACTTAGATAGTATTAATTATAGGGTTTTCCTGGTGGGGCCTTGGCCTTGAGCTCCTCACCAGAAAAATGAGTAAGTTATACATTCATACTATCAAATATTTTTGGGTATACAACAGGGACATTACACAACCCAACATTTTTTACAAAACAAATATCGCATACGCGATATAACACATGTTTGTTTTATCGCATATGCAATATGGATACACTGATATTTACTTAACCAAAAGTTTGTATTACATGATCACTAAATCACATAATGTGATATATCACATATGCGATTTAGTGCATATCAAATATTTAAACTTGATAACCTTATAATGGAACCCATACCCATGGTTAAGACCTCCAGACCTATCCTTGGACCATGGTAGTGTCTTCAGAACTATCTCTTGTCTGGAAATATTCATAATGGTTCCTATATGACTATGGTCAATTCCTCGTGAACAATCTTCAATGCAGAAAGTAGTATAATGGCACATATATCTCATATTAAGGCTAAATATCCCCTTTAAAGGGCATGTGTAGTGGTTTAAGACTTGTTTATGTTACATTATTGTCCCATTATTTAGCTTTAAATCCTACTTTGAATCTTTCCACACTTAGCCTTAAATTACACTTTAAATCTTTCAGTCACTTAGCATTAATCTTATTTATATATTAATACCTTGTCTAGGGCTACCTAAAAAGTGGATATAGGTATATAACATGTCATAAGTTTGGTATATGCCAATAAATGTCACCCTAAAATAGTCCATATAAATGGTACGTTACCATTTAGTATTAATCGAGGTATTCGAGTCGCAATATCTATTTGTCATATTGTCCTTTAGTAACTTAAAATATTGTTTGGTTATTTTTCTTTTAATATAACTCCTTGTCCCTTTGCTGAGGTTAATATGGTGGTAACCTCTCAAGCGATGCCTTAATTATGCTAGAATTCAAACCACTAGGCTATAGTATTTTTAGTTGGCTAGTTACGACTAAAAATAGTGATCCCTATAGGATTCTATATTTTAGACGTTGATCAGAGTACGGTGTCGGAATTAAGGCTCCCTAACCATTCTCATTTTCCCCTCATGGTTCAGTTTCCTGTCCTTTAAGCTGTTTCAATATCTTGAGTCTCCTAGGTCTACAATTTAGGAACTTAGATAGTATTAATTATAGGGTTTTCCTGCTGGGGCCTTGGCCTTGAGCTCCTCACCAGAAAAACGAGTAAGTTATACATTCATACTATCAAAATTTTTTGGGTATACAACAGGGACATTACACAACCCAACATTTTTTACAAAACAAATATCGCATATGCGATATAACACATGTTTGTTTTATCGCATATGCAATATGGATACACTGATATTTACTTAACCAAAAGTTTGTATTACATGATCACTAAATCACATAATGTGATATATCACATATGCGATTTAGTGCATATCAAATATTTAAACTTGATAACCTTATAATGGAACCCATACCCATGGTTAAGACCTCCAGACCTATCCTTGGACCATGGTAGTGTCTTCAGAACTATCTCTTGTCTGGAAATATTCATAATGGTTCCTATATGACTATGGTCAATGCCTCGTGAACAATCTTCAATGCAGAAAGTAGTATAATGGCACATATATTTCATATTAAGGCTAAATATCCCCTTTAAAGGGCATGTGTAGTGGTTTAAGACTTGTTTATGTTACATTATTGTCCCGTTACCATGGTTAAGACCCTAAGACCCATATTTAGTGCATAAAACCTCATAATGACAACCATATCCCACTAAAGGAAAAATATTCCATCTATAAGGCATGTGTGGTTATTTAGGGACTTATTATCTTCTCTTCCATGACTATAGTCAATTTCCAAAGACCCATCAACCCTCCCATACAAAACCCTATAATGGAACCCTTATCCCATTATAATACCATTTAGACTCCCAATATTCCATCTAGATGGTCTATGGGGTGGCTCATTGCCCAACATTACATTGGTTAGGAGGTGGGGGGGATTCAAAGGAGGGAGAGGGAGAGGAAGGTGTAGAGGGAATCATGGGAGGGATGGATGGGTAGGGGACATATATGGGGTGGATGAAGGGAGGATAAATATAATGAGAAGGGAGGGATGGGTAGGGGAGAGATATGAGGGGGGACTGGAGGGAGGACAAATATAAAGGGAAGGGATTTGTGGGAGGGGAATAAATATAAGTGGGAGGAAGGTACCTAAGGTATTATACATTGTCAAGGGATTAAACCTCTACTTTGGTCCCTAACTAAAGCTTCTAGGCATCTAAGACCACCAATAACACCTTAAACCACCATATGTTACCTCTTAAGGCCATTCTTAGCTTTGTGTGTGGGCATTGAAACCATTAGGTTGTTTTAATCACTAAGGATGGGTTTAGATACCCTTAACATGGTTGAGTGATCGAGAAACTCAGGTCATAGACACTAAAGGAAGCTTCTAGGAATCCACAAGAAAGAATAATGTATCAAACCACCACACATGACCTCTCTAGGGGGTGAAATTATTTCACCTTATATTAGGGATATGCGAGAAATTGGGATTTTTTTTGTAACATTAGTTATTGGTCTCAGGGCCATATGCATGGAAATGGGAGAAAACCCAAGCCTTGGGCCCTAAATGAATCCCTTAGTCATTGAAGGTCAATAAGGACACTTCAAACTACCAAGGAGGGCCTATTGATGGTATCCCTACCCAAAAAATGGGGATAATCATTCCATTGAGATATTTTAAATAGTAGACATGGTTCTCAAGGCCTTACACATGGTTGACGAAGTAAACCCAAGCCTTACTCCATAAAGGAATATTATATCCATCCAAGGCCTAAAATTATACCTTGAATCACCTCACATGACTTGCAAGCACTAGATATGGGTCGCGTGGCCTTGAACATTTTGGGGAACTAAACATTGGGATTGGAATCTAAAAAAACTTCTAGGAATCCATGACCATGAAAAACACCTGAAATGACCAGCCATGGCCTCTTGAAGTTACCCTTTCCTTTGAGTGATGACATGCATGTCGTTAGAAGGTTTTGGATAGTAGATATGAATCCATTGATTGTGGACATTGTTAAGGTAGGAAACCTAGGACTTGTACCATAAAGAAAAATTCTTAGAATATAGTTTTAAGAATGAAATTTGATCCACCATACATGACCTCATGATTATATCCTGAACATAGTTGTGGAGAAATCCTAATCTGTAGGCCCTAAATGAATGTTATACGAATCTTGACCCAAGAATGATGCCTTGAATGAAAAAATCACTTCTTAAGAAGATATTTGGCCTCCAAGTGGGAATATTAGTATGATTATGAGTTCTCGAGCACAATGTATATATCGTGGAGCCTCAACATAGTCAAGAAATGATACCTTGGCCTGAGGCCCTAAAAGATGCTTTTGTGTGTCCCCAAACAAAAATAATGCTTCAAAACAACATAAATGATCTCGCAATCCTTATCCTCATAGTGTATGTGTTGGTACCATACAGAATATTTTAGAGCTAGATATGTCTTTCAAGCTTTAGAGAAAGCTTAGGCAATAAAACTCAATCATTAAGTCTAAAAATAATCTTCTATGTCTTAAGTGCCATGAACAAGATCCATGGACAAGCGCCGTGAACCTCCAATAATCTTACCTCATTATCCACAACCATTCACAAATTTTAGGCTAAGCTTCATCCTTTTGCCACACTAAACCGCTTTGGAGGCGCCAATAATTACCATGATCTTTTCTTTTTAGATGGGGTTTCTCCCAAAGACTATCCACTAACTTGATAAACTCTTTTTTACTGTCGTACCAAGCTATTAAAGCCAAAACGCATATGCGTTATAGCGCATATGCGATATGAATAACAATAAAATGCATATGTGTTATAACGCATATGCATGTTTTTAAAATTTAAAAACTCGACGAATGTGTCATAATGCATATGTGTTATTTCGTCCTCACTTGGTGGAGATCACAAATATCTCTACTAGTAAAATCATAGCGAAGGGTGCTGCAAATCATGCCTCCAGGGCATATGAGTTCTCACACTTCATTCCATTTTCAGAACCAGTGCACTCTTAGTATCCACTTGCAAGGGAAGGTAAAAATATTTCATCTACATCTTTTGCAATTTCCACTAGTATTACAGATCTAGCTGTATCAGTTTATGAGATTGAGATTCAGGGTGATTCAGATCTAGAACCAGTCCCTCCTTCCAAGTTGGAAGGTAGGAAGATGACTACAAATCCATATAACACTCAGAAGGGAAAGACCCTTGCACTATGTCATGCAATCTTACCTCCTTCAGAGAGATGCAATAGACTCCCTGTAAGATGCTACATGGAAAGGGCTCAATCTCACTACATTTAGAAGAATAGCACTAATCATACACCTCTTCATCCAGTAAGAGACAAAGGTTACATTCCTCCTTCCTTCTACCATCATTTTGGGAGAAGATGGAGAAGTATACATGCCATGCCCCAGGATACCTGTGCACAGAACATCATGCATTCTGCTTCGCTGCATCACAGACATTGCAGCAACACATTTTCAAGTTTTTCAAACTTGAATCCTGATCCTATCTGCTTAGTCAGAGGGAGGGGTTTTTTCCCATGTGGTTTTTTCCCTAGCTCCTTATATTGAGCAATTACTTTACTTTACTTGATGTAATGGGTGACCTATTATGATCTTAGTTACCAGGCCCCACAGATTGTCAAGTTAGCATTCAGGGGGGGTGTTAGGATTATTAATACTCCCTTGTCCAATTTGGTCATATGTCTAAATCCTGAGTCATGTCTAAATGGAGATTCCATCAAGTCTATTTTTAGTCACTAGCACCATTGGTTCCACTTGGCCTAATTGGGGTACATGTTCTAGTTACTAAAGTGTGGGAAACACTGATTGAGGCATACTGCCACTGATTGCACTTTCATGCATCAGTTTAGGAGCCTCCTAGATCAATACCTACAATTTAGGATCCAATGGGAGTGCCGATAGCAACTAATGTTAGTTGAGTTGAGTTGGTGACTAGTCAAGCCCAGTTAGGAGTCAGTTAAATTCAGTTCTAGTCCTCTACATTTAGTTAGGGCTAGGTTTGCATGGCTACATGTACGAGATGTGCATTCCTCACCTACCACAATCAGTTACGTTTATTTAACACTGAATTAGACACTTGATTTGTGATTTAGAACTCCGATGAACTCTGATAATGATTTAGACAAGGTCAGTTAACCATTCAATTAAGTAGAGTCTAATCAATTTGAATTTCCTCACATGGATTCGAATTGCTTGTGTCTATTTAGCGATTGTACTTCATTCTAATTATTATCTAATTACTTTTGATTAATGAAGGCATTGACAGTTGCAAGCCATTTTTTCACTATTTCATTCTTCAATTACTGAGTAAATTGTGTGATATACTTTGTGAGTTGTATGTTGATCCATAGATCTATGTGCTCAATTTAATAGTTACATAGTCTACATAGAAATTCATCACTGTGTGATTAAAGACATACGTCTAAGCAACCAACTGATAGAAAGAGTGCCAATAAAAAGAAATCACTTGTTTCCATTAAGGATTGTTCCAGACATGAAAGAAAAGACAAATACAAGAGTTGCATTCGAGGAAAAACACAAAGAAGCAAACATGCATAGCCAGAAGAAAGAAAACTTGATAGCGCTGAAATTCAAGCAACATTTCAAGCAGAAGTTTAGGATGATTCATGGCTATGGAATTTTAGATTTGGACATGTGAACTTTGGTGGGAAAAATCTAGGGCCACATTAATAATATGGTGAAAGGATTTCCATCGATCGACAAACCAAAGAGAGTTTGTGAAGGCTGCATTTTTGGAAAGCATCATAGAGAGACTTTTTCAATTGGAAAGTCATATAGAGCATGTACACCACTTGAGATTGTGCACGCTGATATTTTTGGTCCAATGCAGACATCATCCATTAGTGGCTACAATTATTTTCTTACTTTTATTGATGACTATTCAAGAAAAACATGGGTATATTTTCTGAAACTTAAATATGATGCATTTAGTTGTTTTCAATAGTTCAATGCACTTGTATAGAACCATAGTGGACACTGTATCAAAATATTAAGCACAGACATAGGTTGTGAATATGTCTTGAATGGATTTTTAATTTTTTTGCAATACCCGTGGCATAAAAAGAAATTCGCTATACGCTATACACCTCACCATAACGGTGTTGTTGAAATAAAGAATAGAACCATTATGGAGAATCCGTGCATCATGATGGTATCCAAACATTTTCCAAATGAATATTGGGTTGAAGAAGTCACAACTATTGTATATATCATGAACCGGTGTCCAACAAAGAGTATGAAGAAAAAAGTTCCTCAAGAAGCATGGATATGTATGAATCATAGTGTTTCTCATTTAAATTTTTTTGGTTGTGTTGCATATGCTCATGTTCCAGATGAACTAAGAAAGAAATTATAAAAGACTGGACATAAATGTATTTTTTGTTGGTTATTATGAAGACACAAAAGCATACAAGTTGTATGATCCTGTCCCAATGAAAGTGACCATCATTCTTGATGTTCAATTTGTTGAAAATGAATCATGGGATAGAACTGTTGAGAAAAATGTCAATATTGTGTCGAATATCGACCATCATGACATGTCGAAGGAAGTGGTTGAAACCCCACATGTAAATCAAAATGTCACAACACCGTCGACTCCCACGACACCGTAACATGGTTCAACACAAGGAAGATCGACACAAGTAGTAGTTGGAGCTACAATACTGACAAGTACACTAAGAGGACATCAGACTCCATCAAGTAGTTTGTTGAGGTCGATATCGATAGATCTAGTGAAGACACGAGGTCTATGTGAATTATATGAAGGTGGTACACCAAATTCATTCTCTCTCTTTCCATTATTTTCTCAAGTAGACGATTCTCTAACTTTTGAAGAAGTTGTCAAAGAACCAGTATGGGAACAAGACATGGATGAATAAATGTAATACATTTAGAAGAATCAAACATGGGATCTGGTAGATATACCAAAAGATAAAGATGTAATCAACGTCAAATGGATTGACAAAACAAAGAAAGATGTTGATGGGAATGTGCAGAAGCATAAGGAAAGAATGGTCGCAAGAGGGTTAACACAACAACATGACATAGAGTTCAATGAAACATTTGCACCTATCATACACATGGATACAGTCAGAACAGTTCTGGCAATTGATGCACAAAACAAATGGCATTTTTATCAAATGGATTTTAAATCAATATTTTTGAATGGTTATCTAGAGGAAGAAGTGTATATGGAACAGACACATGGCTATGAAGTTCCAGGTCAAGAGCACAAAGTGTACAGGATGAAAAAGGAACTATCCAGTTTGAAGGAAGATTGTATAGCTTTGTACAGCCGCTTTGATTCCTATCTCACCGAAAATGAATTTCACATAAGTGAAAGTGAACCGATGTTGTACACCAAAGTTAATGAGAAAGGTAACATGTTAATTGTATACATTTATGTACATTATTTAATATTTACTGGTGACTTTGCCATAAAGGATTTTAGAATAGTCATGGAAAGTGAATTTCAAATGACTGATTTGGGGCGTATGAATTTTTTTCTGGGCATTGAAGTCCAACAGTGTGAAAGTGATATTTTTATATCACAATCAAAGTATGAAAGTGCAATTTTGAAAATATTTAACATGTCTACTTGTAAGACAACCCCAACACCAGTAATAACATGTTTAAAATTGAGCAAGTATGATGATGGATCAACTGTAGATCCTACATTGTTTAAAAGGATTGTTGCAAGCCTTATGTATTTAACCGTGACAAGATGAGAAATCATGTATGGAGTAGGTTTGATCTCAAGATTTATGGAGTCACCAAAATACTCTGATTGGAAAGTAGGAAAAAAAATTTCGAGGAATGTAAGTGGCACAAAGGACCTTGGCATAATGTATTGAACCACAAATTTTTTAAAGTCATTGGATACACTGGAAGTGACAATGGAGGCAGAAGAGATGACAGAAAAACCACATTTGGGTACACTTTTCATTTTGGTATGGGTGTTGTGTCATGGGATTAAAAAAAACAACACATTGTAACTATGTATTCAACATAAACAGAGTATGTTTCATCTACAAGCATTGCATATCAATCCATTTGGATACAAAGAATTTTGAAAGACGTATCGTAGAATCAGTAAGAACCAACAACCATTTTCTGTGACAACATTTCAGCCATTGCATTATCTAGGAATCATTTGTTTCACAAGAGAACCAACCACATCAACACAATATTTCATTTAATAATAGAGTTGATGAACAACAAAGAAATTTGTTTATAAATTTCCAGGTATGGGTATCAACTTGGAGACATCATTATAAAATCATTAGCAAGGGGTACATTTCAGTATTTGCAAAGTTATATTGGAATGACAAGTTCTGCACAATGAACTATGCCATGCACACAACAAGATTAAAGATCTGAAACATTTTGTAATATTTTTTATTAAGATCCCCATCTGCTCATAATTAAGGGGGACTATTGTAAATATTAATTACTCACTGATTCGTATGATATCTCAACCGGCTCGGCCATAGTCTGTATCAGTTCAGTTTCTATCAGACAGCCTGACAAGATAAAGAGTTCATGTCTCTCATATACAAACAAGTCAAATTAAATTTCTGAAGCTAAGATTTTAGGTCGATAGTTATTATAGTATTTAATGTTAAGCTAGTGGATTCACAGAGAAGAAAATTTTAGTTTTCCTATATATAGAAGAAGAAGCTTATAAATCAGAGAGAGAATTTTTAGAGAATAGAGTCAAATCTCAAGCTTCTGTGTGTTTTAAAGTGTCGAGAGCCGAAGCTTTCTAAAAGGTGAAACATCCTTTAAAATTTCCATGTTTGTATTTACGGAAAATAGTTCTTTGTTATGTCTTGACAAGTTTTGTAAATCTATTGTTATGGTTAAATGCATGTTTTATTTAGCGAAATATTCTCTTCAGAATTACTTGAGTAAATGTTGTTTACATTTACATGTTAGGTGAAAGAAACATAGAATCCATAAACATTTCACAAAGTAAAAGTTAGTTTTTATTATATGATTTTTTGAATTATTGTTGTGTCAAGTTTTACTCTGAATTACCAGTCGTTGAAAAGTGATTCTCATTTTATGAAGTCTTTAGACTAAGAAATATCCTTTGTAAAAGTTCGACTAAAACTGGTTCAGTCAAGTAAGTTAGTCGGATTCAAAACCCAGTGGAAGAAAAAAGTTGTCGAGTAAACTGATCGAAGTCAAGTGAACCAGTTGAAGGTCGAAGTAAAATCTCTCGAGTAAGTAATTCAAGGTAAAACCAACAAGTAAGTATTGTTGAGGTAAAAAGGTGTCAGGTCTAAAGTTCGACCAAAAGTAGTCTATTAAGAATAGAACTTGTCAAAATATTTTGGTCAAGTTTAAGTTGTCGACTTGTCTAGTCAATGTTAGACAATTTTTACGTGATGACTGAAAAAATATTAAAATTTGACAAAAAAATTAAATTTTATAACTAAGCGGTAACTCAAGCTTAGCCATCTCAATATTAGCCTCCCAATATTATCCTGTTTCACATAGAACAACGAACACTTGTGTTAAAGAGTATTCGCAATTGAAAATCACTTTCATAAATTAAGTTGGATGTTATATTTAAATAATCTATAATATTTTTATGATAAATAAAGTTTATGATGAAACGTTACCCAGTACATGGATTTGAAGAATATATTCATGCTTTTGTTGGAATGATTATTTCTCTCAGTCCCATATAGAGAAATCGATTCAAGTTGGTGTAGTTAATAATTTGTAGTGGCATGGGTCCTGTTGGCTCAGTTTGTTTAAGTTCACTTTAGGCGGTGAGGTGACTTATACGCACATTAAAGAAGTTTGTGCAGTAAAGGTTATTCACCGCATGGTTCAGTCTCATTTACATTCTAGTATTCACTTATTGTATTAATTTCCACCTGATGGAGTCCACATCAAAAAAATTTCCATGAACAAATGTGTAGAGATTTGGAGGTGTTGAAAGCCAAAACCTGATAATTATATTAGGAATTCCAATATCAAAAACCTCGATTTTTCGAGAACCGAAAATCTAAAATGATGACAAGTGGAAACAATTGAGCTTCTATTAAGAGAGTTATATCAAAGGATTCAATAAGGGTCCTTGGGAGAAATCCTGATGGATAATTAATGGAAAAGTGTCGAACCTAATGTATTGGAGTTTCATGATGATGTCATCAAGACGAATCATGAGAACATCACAAAGGAATTCCCCAAGAGGCAGGGGCAATACATCGAAGCTAATGTATCAGAATGCATAATTCTTTATAAATCTCATTAGAAGGAGTTCCTATAAGTAAGAGGTGATTATACATGAGAGTGTTGGGATTAGAGGTGTTGTTTCAACAAGTTCAGTGAAAGATCATATGGAGAATGACATCAAGAGAAGTGTGACAATACATCAAAGTAATGATTTTTTGTGATCAACCTGAGAGAGCATAGATGAAGGCCAATAAAGGATTTCCTATAAAGAAGAACCGAAGTGGTATATTTGATGGCATAGAGAAGGTGCAAGGTTAAGGTGCTGATAGAGAATGAAATGTCAATAAGAAATATACCTCCTTAGTAACCAATGGATCTAAGTACAAAACCAACAAGTGTTATGTCTTAAAAAAACTTATCCTAAGAATTTTCGTAAGTTGTTGTAAAGCCCTATCTTCCCATAGAACCACAAACCCCAATGGAGTCTTACCTTGTGACTGATGGTTGATCTGAGTGTACAGTGCATAAGCCATGTCGCACCAGTGTTCACATGCACATGGACATACTAGCGTTAGTATATCCATAATAATAATAAAATATTTAAACATATTCTTCCTATTAATATAATACGGGGTAAATCCCTCACATTTGAACAAAGAAGAAGGAAGCTCGAGAGGAGGTGATCCTGTCATTTCTCTCATCTAGCCCGTACCTTAGAAACCTACACTAAAAATTTAAGTATTGTTAAAACTGTTCATTGCAAACTATAATATAATTTAACGATAAATAAAATTCATAGTAAACATTACCTTGCATATCGAGTTTGGGTCGGGAGGGTGAAGCAAGATCATCCAAAGCATTGTGTATACCCTGAACTTCACTTGTCAACAAGAGGGAAAAGTTATAATAAACACCATTTTAATAATGAATGTATTTCTTAAATTAACCAGAGAAGAATCTTACCTTACTAAGATGCATGAAAGGCCAAGGGCCACCTCCTCCTAGATCTCTCTATTCTTCCTCTTCCTGCACATCAAGAAACTATACATTTCAACACTGTTAAGAAAAACCTTTTTCAAATGAATCTACAGAGTAAGATGGAAGCATTTTATTCTTTACGTGTTAAATTAAAACCTTGCAGGTTGCAAAGCCTATTCCAAAACTACAAGGAAGGTGACTTAACTTCCTTCTTAACCACACGAGGAGCCAAGAAAAGTCGAGGATGTAATGGTAACAACATTTTCCATTAATCACTAATAAGGCTCCAATAAACTCAAGATTATAGACTAGAATTTTAAACACTCATAAACACTAGAAAGAATGGTTGCATACACAACCCATAGAGTGGTGAAGTATCGACCTCCATTAAAAAAAAAAAAAACACATAGACAAGAACAAATTAATGCTTTGAGAAACCCTCTTGACAACTTAATGCCACATTAAAACCCTATAAAACCCTTCAACTATATCAATGACAAATCGATGGTCGAGAATAAAATTCTGCTTCAACACATACAATTATCCATGTCATTAAATGTGCATAGATGCGCTATGAACTGGCAGCCAAGGCTATTCCTTTAAATTTAATACAAGTCATTTAAACCCTCATATCATTGTAGGAAAACACTAGTATACCACCAAACATTTATATATCAAACTTTATATTATATCTATCATGCTCATGATGTGTAAATCCACAAGTTATGGATTTAGACCATAGTCCAAGTCTTATGGTTGTTACAAAGCTTTCAACATATTTTAAGCAAACTACGACCAAGCTAATAGACAATGATATAACCACCTATGCCAAAGAAACTCATATGAAGTGTGGGTTTAACATAAGCTTAAGCAAATAAATGTTATTTTAAGAGTGTAGCTAGGACTAAGCCATAGGTTTAGGCTCGTGTTCTAAGTAATCAAACCATTACATATTAAACTCAAAGACTTAAACATAACCTTGGTGAGGTTGCGACCTAGTCGTCGGTGTAAATGGAGACCACGCTAAACAGAAGACATGCCTCGTCATCCAACAACAATATTTCTAGTTAAAACCTATCCATGAAATCAAATCAATAGTATGTTAATACAAATATGGATGTGCTATGACCAATAGATTCATGTTGTGACAAATAAGAAATAATAAATCGTAAACAATTTCTTATTATTAATATTATTGAAATTACGGGTTTGTGACAGGTGTATTGAGTCTAAGTCAATGTAACGTGTGGGAAAATTGTGAGCAATAGATGGTGTTTATGAATCAAATTTTACTTGTGATCATTAGGATTACTAACTTCTATTTATATTCCATCCAAACTATTGAGTTTAAGTGAGTATATTATTATTATAAGAGAAAGGACTCTATGAAAGTATATTCTACCCAATAAACATGTAAATGCACATAGTTTTTCAATTTTATCATAAAGTTAAAATTGATTATGGCGATTGAAATTTCGATGTTATTTTATTTTCTCAATGTAGTTATGACACATGTATATTTTGTATTGAACACAAATACGCACATACATGAGAGAATTTTGGCTTCCATATTTTCATCTTTAAAATTTTACAATATACAATAATGACTAATTATTTAGTTGACATATTTACAGTGAAAGTACGACATAAAAATGATCACAATTTTGTTGCAAATGAGTGTAATGATGATGTAAATGCAACATAAATACTATTAACGTTTGTGTTTTGTTACATAAAAGGATGGCCTCTATGAAACTACAATATAAAAATTGATGCAAGGCAATGCAAAGACCATGAAGACCTAGACAATACATTTGTGCATCTCGTAGTTTTCATTGTTGTAAAACACAACTATGATGGAAAAAAAATGAAAACATAAACAAAACTATGGAATGCACACCAAAACAAAATGGCATGTGTGATGCCAAACTAGAATGCTAGATCCCTATATCATAGTAGGCTATACTAGGATTTGTAAAATATCATTGTTTGGATATTATCGCTAACCAAGTGGCTACCACATACAAGAATGGAATTAATGTCATAACTAGATCTAGCAACCTACAATTTCTTCCCTCCTTAACTCAATAATGATATTTCCCCTCACCAATAATGCAAATCTCATAAATAATTAAGTTGGAAGATTATGAAATATTTCCTTTATTCATAAACCTCATCTGATTGAATGGGAAAAAAATGTGAAAAATAGAGAACCTCCAATTGAAACAAAAACATTGTTAGTGCTAGATTAAATGGCTATCTTGAAAGTGATCCTCAAACCCCTACAATATTTATATTTTTACTTTTTTTTATTATGTCCCTTAGCCATATAGTTTTTTATACATCCTTAAAGCCTTGAATGTTTTAGAACTTTCTTGACTCGGTCAATTTTAGGTAAGAAGTAGGGCACCATGATATAGTAGTTTGGTTTATGAAAGCTTCATTAAAATCATCATTAAATGGGAAAAAAAAATGAAAAATAAATTGAAACAAAGACATTTTTACTACTAGATTAAATGGCTATCTTGAATGTGATCCTCAAACCCCTACTATATTTACATTTTTACTTTTTGTGATTATGTCCCTTAGCCATATCATTTTTTATACATCCTTAAACCCTTGAATGTTTTAGAACTTTCTTGACTTGGTAAGTTTTAGTTAAGTAGTAGGGCACCATGATGTGGTAGTTTGGTTTGTGGAAGCTTCATCAAAATCATCATTAAATGAGAAAATGCTTGAAAAATAAAGATCCTCCAATTGAAACAAAAACATTGTTATTGCTAGATTAAATGGCTATCTTAAATGTGATCCTCAAACGCTTATTATATTTATATTTTTTTTTACATTTTTTATTATGTCCCTTAACCATATCGTATTTTATACACCCTTAAAGCCTTTTTAATGTTTTATCAGTTTTAGTTAAAGCTTCATCATAATCACCATTTCCAATTTTGTATGGAATGTTTCTTTTGTGAATGCTTCATCAAAATCACCATTTCCATTTTTGTAGGGAACGTCGTACATCTATTATATATATATACTTTTATAGATTTTTTTTAATAAACCATTAAAAATTTGTATTAATTCCCATGTTGTGCTGTTGACAAGTTTGCATTTATATGATGAAATCACCAACAAAATGCTTGAATGAGGTGGTTGCCGTACCCATTAAGCAGCTTTTCATAAATGTGGCTTTGTTTGAACATGTCATATTATGCTTCATATTATGTCGAGGGCATAGAATTTAGTTTGTCGTGTTGTAGAAGGAGTAAATGGTTTCCATGTTATTAGTCTTCGAATCGGAGTCATCAAACTATAAGCGGCTGATAGTTTGAAAGTTCAGCCCAGAAGACTGTTGAATGGCTGGTCGAAGAGAACCTATTAAAAAAAATGTAAGCAATGATGTATTCCATTTTAAGATTCAATCTACAATCTCAATTTTCAAAAATAAAATGATCCCCACAATCTTTTCACGCGTATACTATCTTTAATTTCAAGACTAAAGTGCCCCGCAAAAGCTTTTGACGCGTCTAAGAGCTGGACTACATTTTCATTTATCTAAAGGTTCATAGCTTTCGGTGTCGTAAAGCTTCTGAAAACTAGATTGGTATAGAACCTTCTGTAACTTCGGGTTTTGCTCATATTTTTGATAGTTTAGTTGGCTACCGTAGAAGTGTGATCTTGAGATTATCTCTTGATTTTTTTTTGAAGATTACCATCATATTTTGAGATTTCGCAATGGTATCTATCAATGTGTCATTCTCAGAAGGGGCTTCATGTTGTAGAATAGTTTTCCTCTGCATTGTGATGTTGCATTAAGGTATATTTAATGAACAACTTTATTCCATATAATAATTTTGCTTTCATTTTAATTTCTTGATAGATCCACTCTAAGGAGGTGATGGGAGGTGATTAGTTCATGTCCCAAAATATAAGGGGAGTGTTGAACCCAATGTTTAACAGTCTTTCTCAATGTTAAGGTTTCCAGCCTTTGAGCTGTTACTCTAATACTATTTGTTGGACATACTATTGATCTTACACCAAACACTATAGGTGTTAATGTTTGCCACAATCCCTAGAATTAAGATCATGCTCTTATACTATTTGTTACTATTTGTTGGACTCATCATTGCTGTTACACCAAAACCAAAACCTAGATATGTTAATCTCAACCACAGTCCCTAAAGTTAAGACCTTTGGACTCGAGAGGCTATTAGTCCATGTCACTCAAGAACCCTTAAACCCAATGTTCAACGAGTGACTTGTCATATAATATAATGAGCGGTCGATGATCTTGTGATATTTTTTTTAAATAGATACAGGTTCTTTAATTGTCTCATGTGTTAGCAGTTATGGATCTAAAACTTTCTCTGATCAACATTAAATAAGCAGCGGAATGTAGACAGTAAATTAATAATACCTTGATCCATCTTGACAGCCTGAGAATGAATCCAGACGCCTGTGCACCTGCAATGTATTGAAGAAACTTGATCCCAGACTAGAACAGAAAACAGTTTCTCTCTCTAGCCCTGCTGCCATACACTCTTTCAGATCGTCTCAAGATGGGTTTTCTGAAGGTCCATTTATAGGCAGAGAGAGGACCGGTTTCCCCAAGGCCGTTATTCTCCACCTGTCCATCAGAGTAGGAGATTCGAGACCATTCCTGAATCCGTTACAAGAACTCAGGGAAAAATGTCTCTGCTGCCAGTATGCGCGTCTCTTCATATGGGTCATTCATATTAAATCATAAATTAATCTTACATTCTCCCACTTGGCACATATGAGAACAGAGTAGTCATTCATATTAGTTTTTCAGTTTGGTCATTATAATACTATAATTAAACAACCTAGTAATGTGAGTCATGACGGTTCCATGTT